>JACXGK010001097.1:53134-72304 GCA_016801125.1 Novumbra hubbsi | reverse complement strand
TAAAACTAACCTAAGTAGGCTCCCCAATCAGAGTCAACTGATTTCAGCTGCTCTGACTGGGGAGCCCACAACGGCATAGAGATGGCTAGAGGCCTCTCCATGTGCCATGCCCTGAATGGGAGCCCCAAAGCACAGAGATGGCTAGGGGCCCGCATCCAGGACATGACACTTAAAATCAATAAAGCATGCAAAAATCTTATATTTTTTTTTCTGGTACATGTGTTAATCTATTAGGGTGTGTAGGGTGTAGACATGATCAGTAGTGCAGTGATTTTGTAGGAAGCCAATTTGTCCTTTGCTCAGGACGTTGTGTTCCGTAAGGAAGGTCAGAATTCGTGCATTGATAATGCTGCAGAAAACCTTTCCCATGTTACTGGTCACACATATGCTTTGGTAGTTATTAGGGTCCGCTCTTGTGTATTGGGGAAATAAGCCCCCGGCTCCAGATATCAGGGAAGCAGCCAGCTTCAAGGACCAGGTTGAACAACTTAAGCAGGGCCTGTTGCAGCTCAGGAGTGCTGTTCTTAAGCATCTATGTCCTGATACTGTCTGGACCGCATGGCTTCCATGATTTTAGCTTTTTAATGTTGTCTTCGAATTATTTTATTGTAATTTGGTAATCAAGTGGGTCCTGATTGTTCTTGATAGTTGTTTCAAGTATTCTTAATTTGTTGTGTATTTGTTTCTGGTTAGAAGTTAGACTGTTAAGTAATATTTCTTTATACAGGTTTTCAAAATGATTTTTCCAGACATAACCATCTTGGATTGGTAAATGTGTAATTGGTTTTTTGCTTAAGTTGTTCCATCTTATCCAGAATTGGTTTTGGTCGATGGAGTCTTCAATTTCTTTTAGTTTTTGATCATATTGTTTACCTTTCTTTTGCTTTAGGGTCCGTTTGTATTCTTTTAGGGTCTCGGCATAGTTCTGACGCAGGTTTGTGTTTTTTGACAGGACAGATTTCTTAATTTTTTCCTGAGATGTTTACAATCTTCATCAAACCATTCTTCCTTTTTTGGTTTCTTTTTAGTCTTTGAACTCATTTTAGTAAGACCTGCTTTATTGGCAGGTTTGTGAAAAATTTTAAGAATTTATTTCAGATTGATTTGTTTGGAATTTGGCTGAAATTCATTGATTATATTTGTAATTTCAGGAGTGACAATAGTTTTGAAAGTGATGTTACTGTTGAGAGCCCACTTGTATGATTTTTGTAGTTTGAACATTTTGCAGGGCTCAGATTCTATTTTAGTTTGTTTTCAGATAGACATTTATCTGACAATGGTCTGTTAGTGGTGTCTGTGGTCTGACAGTGAATGCGCTGATAGAGGAGGGGTCCATGTCTGTGATGGCGTAGTCGACTACACTTGTCCCAAGTGCTGAACACTATGTGATCCCTAGAGAGTCCCCTCTGGTCCTCCCATTGAGGATGTACAGGCCTAATGAGCGACAGAGATGCACTAGTTTTCTACCCGTTTTGTTTACAATACCGTCTGGGTTGTTTCTCTGCGGAATTGTGTGAGTTAGGTACAGTTTGTCTGAAGATGTGACTGTTACCAGTAGCATCCGCTATATCAGGCTAACATCCTGTTCGGGCATTCATGTCTCCGATCAGCAGGATACTACCTTGGACCTGGTAGTGGTTGATTTTTATCTGGAGATTATCCAAAAAGTTTTCATTAAAATATGGTGACTCTTGAGGGGGAGTGTAGGCTGCACATATATATAAATCACTGTCACATTTGATGGTGATTTTGTTTAATTTAAGCCAGATGTGTGATGGTGCTTTTTTTGATTTGTTCTAATTGGCTTGATAATTCCTGTTTGTACCATACAATAACCCCATCTCTGCCATGTTTGGTACTCGTTTGCTTGAGGGATGGCAGTAGGATTTCTGCGTATTGTGGGGGGCAGTGAGTGTCTGTGTCCTGCCGACACCATGTCTCTAACAGTATGACAATGTCATGGCCATCTATACTGTCAGGGCCCATCCTGACCCATGTCCATCTGGTCCCATGGCACCCTCCGGTGGCCTATGTGCGCAGTGCGCCTCACAGTCACACAACACTCAGTCATCAAGCACCTGGCCACTTCACACACCTGTCCCTCATCAGTGGTCATTATCTCCCTACTTAGCTTCCTGGTTTTCGACACCACCTTGTCGATTCAAACTAAGTATAACGCCAGTCCTTGTCACTGCTGCAACTGAAGTTATTTTGACCTTCCACTCGGTAGCATTGGATTTCTAGCCTTTTGTTTTCTTTATGCCAAGTGGCATTTATTATCAGCACCCATCGTCTCTGCTTGCTGTCATTACCGGTCAGCACTATAAACAATCATACTCCCCTCACCACCATCGTCGTGCTCCTGGGTCCCCACTTCACTCTGTTCACTCGAGACCTTACATATACATGAGAGAAACTCTGGGTTTGTACTCTTTGCTCCGAAGACTGAAGAGTACAAACCTTGAATATTCCATGAGCTAATCAAGAGAGATTTAGTTTCATTCAATTGTTATATTACAGATTTCTTATATTATATCTGTGTACAATGACAGGTAAACAGTTGAGTTAAGGTTTGTGTGGTTGATTTTGGGTGTGTGGGTGGGTGTGTCTGTAGGTGATGCTGTGGCAGAGTTGGGGCATCTCCTCCACCTGGTGTGGCTCCTCTCAGGTCCTCCGCAAACATCCAGATGTTGTTCCTGGCTAGGTGCACCTTGTCATACAAGTGTTCAGTTGTTATTGAGGGATGGTGGACGACGGCCATGTTGGTCAGGGTGACACATCCTGTGGCAATCCTGCCGTTGATCCCATTGATGACCACACAGGGGAAGTCCGTTTGTGGCAGTATTGTGGAGATGGTGATCTTGGCTCTGGGGAACTCTCTGCAGGCTTTCTTAGCCACCTCCACCAGGGCCTCTGAGACGCCCTCTCCCTTGTAGAGCAGAAATTTGCTATTGGAGTCAATGAGGATGGCAGTCTTAGGGGACTTTTGGCGTGGTGTGGGGCTCTGTTCCTCTGCAGGCTGTGTAGGTGGGGGGAGGCGCTGGAGTCTCTGTTCCTCTGCAGGCTGTGGAGGTGGGGGGAGGCGCTGGAGGCTCTGCTTCTCTGCAGGCTGTGTAGGTGGGGGGAGGCGCTGGAGGCTCTGTTTCTCTGCAGGCTGTGTAGGTGGGGGGAGGCGCTGGAGTTTCTGTTCCTCTGCAGGCTGTGTAGGTGGGGGGAGGCGCTGAAGTCTCTGTTCCTCTGCAGTCTGTTGGGGTGGGACAAGGGATGCGTGTGGAGGGGTGGTGGGACGGGTGTCCATCTTGGTGATCTGGGTCTCTGCCTGGTTGCTGGTCTTGGTCTGGGTCTCTGCCTGGTTGCTGGTCATTGTCTGGGTGTCCGTGTCGGTGGTCGGGTTGGGTGTGGGGCTGTTCTGCTGCTGTTTGAAGCTGAGGAGGTTTGTGTTACTCATTTTACACAACTCTTCTTTGAGGGTTTCGTTGTCCTGTCTAAGCTCCCTCCTAGCTGCCCTATGATAGTCCTGGTCTCCTCTTTCAATGCATCCATCTCATCTCTCAGCTGGTGGACAACATCGTTCTCTGACCATCTGTTTTCTTTAAATTCTATAAATTCCATTTCAAGGAAGGATATACAGTCCTGGATGCATTGGAGAGATACCGATGCCCTGTGTGTGTGGGTGGAGGCTGGAGGGGGGATTGGAGAGGTGGTGCTGGGTGCTGGCGGGGGGGTGCTGGAGGCTGAAGTGGGGGAGATGGTGGTTGGGGTGGGGGGGTCTGGGTGAGGCAGAGGTTGTATTTGGATCAGTGTCAGGTTGGTCGGATATTGTTTTAAGAGGTATATTGGTCTTTATTTTCCTGGCAAGGGCTTTCAATCAGTCAAATTCTTTTTCAAACTCTTCAAATTTAATCGGCGATTCTTGAACCATTACTGTGCCATTGTTGTAGAAGTTAATATTGAATTAAGGCTCAGTATTGGTGTATAGCTGCCTGATTGATTTGTTCCCTCCCATCTTGAGGTTGGTGTACTCTGCATGGACTGTGGTGCGCCTTTTCCCTGCTTCACTAGTGATGTCATCAGGATAGCTTATTGCTAGGTTATCCGAGCTCCACTCCCTGGGCTGCTGTTTGAATGTATCCATTTTTGAAAAATGCCGTTACTGTCACGTTTTGAAAATATCTCAACTGGGCCTGCTAGCTTTTTAGCATGTAAAGTAGCTTAATTGCTTGTTTTGATAGCTTTTGTATAGAAATCTTAATATTAGCTCACTTTTCAAGTCTTGTTTTTTTGTCAATCTGTCTTGGCAGTCTTCTGTCTTGTCCTCTGTTCTTCTGTCTGTATGATTTCCTTATGATTCCTTGTCTGTGGTTTTATTCTATTAATCCTATTTTTTGGCGGTAGGTTGCTGTGGTTTGCTGCAGGTTTCTCATGTGTTTCTGATGTATTATTAGCTGATTAGATCCAGTATTAGATTAGTTCAAGTAATGGTGCCAAGTTGCACATTTCTGCTAGAAATTATTGAAGTTATGGAAGATAAATGAATGCTAAATAAATCATACTTGTTATTGTACTCAGTATAAAAATCTTAATTGGATGTTCTAGGTGCTCATGTTTTTGCTGCTGCTTGCTTGCCTTGCTCCCTCTCCCCCCCATCAATAAACTCATCCAGAAAAAATGTAAGCTAGCTAGATTTGATGAAACACCGTGGACCAAAACCAGCAGATGACATGGTATTTTCTTTCATCTGAAGAGAGTAACAGTCCAGTTATTTTTCTACTTGCCCAGGTAAGACGCTTCTAGAGTCATCTATGGTTCAGGAGTGGCTTGACACTAGGAATGCGATACTTGTCCTGGACACGTGTGTGTGGTGGCTCCAAATCCTGGATTTTGGATCTCCATGAGCAGTAAGCTCATAAGTAATAATCAAGATTGAAACCAAAAATATTAAAAGTAATGAATATTGAATATTTGGTTTTCCAAATTATACAACATTTCTGAGATGCAGTTGTATCTACATTTAATACAAAACATCTATAGCCATATGTCATGCTAAATATAATGTTAAGAAACGTTCAAGAATTGTTTGACAAGAACACCTACATCAAACTTCATATACTCCACTATATTGAATATGAAATTGACCAGTGTTTCAGTCATTGATTTATAATTTACAGTAGCAACATTTGTGAAGTTTCAATTTAAAAAAGAAACATACTGATAGTTTAAAAAAACAAACCTGCAATGGATTCTTTTTTATAACCGTTTTATTAACATGACATGCTAATACTGTGCATCCGGAAAGTATTCACAGCTCTTCCCTTTTACACATGTTGTTATGTTACAGCCATATTCCAAAATGGATTAAATTGTACCCACAATACCCCATAATGATAACGTGATTTTTTTACAAATCTATTAAAAATACAAAAACACGTGTAAACACGTAAAAAAAAGTATTCACAGCCTTTTCCATGATACTCATAATTGAGCTCAGGTCCATACTGTTTCTACTAATCATCCTTGAGATGTTTTTACTACTTGATTGGAGTCCATCTGTGTAAATTCAGTTGATGGACATAGTTTGGAAATGCACACACTTGTCTATGTAAGATCCCACAGTTGACAGTGCATGTCACAGCACAAACCAAGCCATGAAGTCCAAGGAATTGTTGGTAGACCTTTGAGACAAGACTGTATCGAGGCACAGATCTAGGGAATAGTACAGAAACATTTCTGCTGCATTAAAGGTCCCAAGGAGCACAGTGGCCTCCATCATCCTAGAGTGGAAACCAGGTACCATCCCTACAGGTAAGTATGGTGGGGGCAGCATCATGCTGTGGGGATGTTTTTCAACAGCAGGAACTGGGAGACTAGTCAGGATCAAGGGAAATATGAATGCCACAATGTACAGAGACATCCTTGATGGAAACAGGCACCAAAGCAATATAGACCTCAGACTGGGGTGAAGGTTTATCTTCTAACAAGACAACAACCCTAAGCACACAGCCAAACTAACAAAGAAGTGGCTTTGGGACACCTCTGTGAATGTTCTTGTGTGGCCCAGCCAGAGCCCTGACTTGAACCCAATTGAACATCTCCGGAGAGATCCTGATGGAGCTTGAGAGGTCCTGCAAAGAAAAATGGGAGAAACCGCCCAAAATCAAGTGTGCAGAGCTTGTAGCATCATACTCAAAAAGACTTGAGGCTGTAATTGCTGCCAAAGGTGCTTCAACAAAGTATTGCGCAAAGGCTAGAAAATACTTATGTATATGTTTATATTAAAAAAATGAACACACATTTTAAAGTGGTTAGGTGAACAAAAATAAACAACAGAGTGAGGGCTAAATTCAAACACACTGAAACACGCCTTTATGCATTTATGCATGTGGGTACCATATATACAATCGAGTCCCATGATGAAATTCATGCAAGTTGGAAAAGACTGTGGTTTCAATTGTTTACTTAGATTTTTGGTGTGTTTGAAACCAGCCCTAAATCTTTTGGTGATTTCATTGTTCAAGTGTCTGTAAATTATCAAGAGAATATGGTTGTATGATCCCCCTGGACTGAAAGGAATGCACACTGTAATACAAATATGCAACATTAGGTTATTAGTCCGCCCCCTAGAGGGCGTTAGCTCCTAGCGGTTTAAGGAGGAGGCTTAGTCAGCACCAGCTGTTCCCAGATTGTCGGACTACGCGAAAGGGTCCTGGAACACTCTGAGTGAGGCAAAGCATCTGTCAGTTCCTTCCTGCCCTTCATCATGGATAAGGGGCGGCAGGAGGGGGTTCACGGCACTGTTCCATTGTTAGAACAAGCACTGGCGGCTCATTTCCGCCCTGGCCAGGGGAGCTGGCATAACAAGAAGCCTGCTCTTCCTTCGTCTAAGGACTGCTTTACGGCACATCTTTTGGATAAGGGCTATATGTTGGGGGCCCAGGCTTTGGCGGCCTCCAACAATGTGGCATTACTGGCGGCGTCTAGTGCACAGGCTAGTCTAGTGCACGCGCCACCTGCAGTCAAAGTTGGCGTGCCTAAATGGGAGATGTCTATGGTCCTGTCAGTGCTCTTTGAGCTGCCGTTTGAACCACTGACACAGGCTTCTTTGAAGTCTCTGTCACTAAAGACAGCTATGCAGTTGGCGCTGTGCTCTGATCTGTGCGCTCTCTCCACTTGCCCGGACTGCTTTGTTATCAATGGTGATTTAAGCAAGGCAGTGTTGCGGTCTATCCTACGTTGTGCCCAAGATCATTACAAGATCTTGGGTAATCGAGCTACATGTTTTCTGCCCTCCTCCACACAAGGATGCTAAAGAAGTAAGACGGCACAATCTGTTTCCCATTCGTGCTCTGGTGAATTACGTGGAACACACAGAAATTGTCCGATCTTCTCCACTGTTTGTGTGCCACGGCGATAGATCCCTTGGTAGGCCTCTTTCCAAACAACGGTTGTCTCACGGCTGTGCGAGTGAATCGCTTTGAGTCAGTGGGTACGCAAGCCGAGATTGACGCGGTCACCTTTTATCGGTTTTTACCTGTTGGACGTATCTTCATCTTTGTTGGCGTACTCTGTGCTCTGCACTTAACCTGTGGCACGTTGAAGCCCTCTAGGGCTTATCTTGTAAAATATTTTTTTCATATTGCATTGTATGTCTCGATTGGTTCTGCAGGATTGTTCCTGCCTTTTGTAGAATTCAAACTACTTCCCCCGAGTCCTGAATCAGAGAATGTCCACACGGGCAACTATTTCCAAAGTAAACGCCTTTATTAGAGATATATCTGGAGATCGTTCCCCAAAATACAGCCAGGAAGATCTGAAGTCTGTTCACATCGGACACATTTTATGTAGCCTATTCCCCACCCAGTCATTGTATAGAAATTGCTGAGCGCGCTTTCTGGGTGGGCGTGTCCCGTCCTGCAGCCCCCATCTCCATCCGTGGGTTCCTCTGATGGCCTTGGAGGCCGACGAAGAAGACAGTAACCTGTCTTCCTATACATTCTATGTCCTTGCCTCTAATCCCTTGACTTATAGTCCTGCCTCTGGAATGCACTTATTAACATTTATAACCCCCGGCTGGCTATTTTCAGAGTATACGCCCTACCGGCACCGTTTGTTTCTAATAGCACACACACATCAAATCTTAACTAAAAGATTCCACACTTTAGAAAAGGGGACCTGGGTTTGTTCCCATTGTGGGACACTCTTAGTCTCGCTGTTCTTATTTAATTTCTGTGCTGTCGGACTCTGTTGAGCACGAGAGGCTGAGCTGTGGTTATGTTCAGTTATGTAGGGGCAGGTATGCCCCAATTGGCTGAGCCAAAGTGCAATGAGTTTCTCAGTGTGGCCTCTATGCAGTGTGGGAAAACCGCTAGGAGCTGGCGCCCTCTAGGGGGCTTCGCTCTACTCATATAACCAGAGTTACATTTCTGGTTACATTCCCGACATAGACAATTTTGACTTTGTGGCAGCGGAATCTTCGGCCTGATTACAGCTCACAACTGTTCCTCACTGTCTAAATATGTTGGTTTTGTCTTTCAGGCTACTGTAATCTGACTCTGTGACTATGGAATGTATTGATAGTTTACAGTAACGTGATTGCTCTGATTGCCTGGCAGGCAAAACATTGGTAAAACATGCAAATAACACTGGGAATTCTATGGAGCTACTGCAAAAGTAGGACTTTTTTTAACTTCTACAGACCATAACTGTTTATTTCACCATATAGTGGGGCAAAAAAGTATTTAGTCAACCACCAATTGTGCAAGTTCTCCCACTGAAAAAAATGTGAGGCGTGTAATGTTCATCACAGACAAAATGAGAATAAAAATCTAGAAAATCACATTGTAGGATTTTTTATGAATTTATTTGCAAATTATGGTGGAAAATAAGTATTTGGTCACCTACAAACAAGCAAGATTTCTGGCTCTCACAGACCTGTAACTTCTCCATTAAGAGGCTCCTCTGTCCTCCACTCATACCTGTATTAATGGCACCTGTTTGAACCTGTTAACAGTATAAAAGACACCTGTCCACAACCTCAAACAGTCACTCTTCAAACTCTATTATGGCCAAGACTAAAGAGCTGTCAAAGGACACCAGAAATTAAATTGTAGACCTGCACCAGGCTGGGAAGACTGAATTTGCAATAGGTAAGCAGCTTGATGTGAAGAAATCAACTGTGGGAGCAATTATTAGGAAATGGAAGAAAAACAAGACCACTGATAATCTCCCTCGATCTGGGGCTCCACGCAAGATCAAACCCTGTGGGGTCACAATGATCACAAGAACGGTAAGCAAAAATCCCAGAACCACACGGGGGGACCTAGTGAATGACCTGCAGAGAGCTGGGACCAAAGTAACAAAGCCTACTGTAACACACTACGCCGCCAGGAACTCAAATCCTGCAGTGCCAAACGTGTCCCCCTGCTGAAGCCAGTACATGTCCAGGCCCGTCTGAAGTTCGCTAGAGAGCATTTGGATGATCCAGAAGAAGATTGGGAGAATGTCATATGGTCAAAAGAAACCAAAATAGAACTTTTTGGTAAAAACTCAACTTGTCGTGTTTGGAGGACAAAGAATGCTGAGTTGCATCCAAAGAACACCATACATACTGTGAAGCATGGGGGTGGAAACATCATGCTTTGGGGTTGATTTTCTGCAAAGGGACCAGGACGACTGATCCGTGTAAAGGACAGAATGAATGGGGCCATGTATCGTGAGACTTTGAGTGAAAACCTCCTTCCATCAGCTAGGGCATTGAAGATGAAACGTGGCTGGGTCTTTCAGCATGACAATGATCCCAAACACACCGCCCAGGCAACGAAGGAGTGGCTTCGTAAGAAGCATTTCAGGGTCCTGGAGTGGCCTAGCCATTCTCCAGATCTCAACCCCATAGAAAATCTTTGGAGGGAGTTGAAAGTCCGTGTTGCCCAGCAACAGCCCCAAAACATCACTGCTCTAGAGGAGATCTGCATGGAGGAATGGGACAAAATACCAGCAACAGTGTGTGACAACCTTGTGAAGACTTACAGAAAACGTTTGACCTCTGTCATTGCCAACAAAGGGTTCACAACAAAGTATTGAGATAAACTTCTGTTATTGACCACATACTTATTTTCCACCATAATTTGCAATTAAGGCCAGACACAGCAGGCAAATCATCGTTTTTTCAGGTACTGGTCAATTTTGAGATCTTTGCATATTTTGCTTCATTAACATGTCTATTTTCAAACGAGTAGAAAGAAAAAGTCCAAAATACACATTTAGGTATTTATTTTACTACGTTTTGTAGACTTGCGTCTGAAGATTTCTCCCAGATTCAACAGAAATTAGCATTCTAACACAACAAACAGCACCGCGACCGTTGTCCGCACTATGTCACCAATGGTATCATGGTAAAGCAGTCTTTCTCCTACACAATGTTATCGTATCCAAACAATAAGAATTATTTTTGTATTAGCAACCAATCGTAAAAGAACAAAGGGTGGTTCAGACCTAACCACAAAATCTTATTAGCTGGTGTTGATTTCTGACAACGTGATTCGTTCAAATGCATCACGTGACGTGCACTGACACTTCCTGGTTTAGCTTTCTGCGGGACCTTTAAATCTAAAATGCCGAAAGAAGTGCGGATAAAACCTTCCCGGAAAATACGATAACAATTGTCACTTGCAAGAATACACAAGTCTAAGGGAAATAAATGCGGTTCATGTGGTGTGTTTTGAAATAATGGATCAACGTGTCATAATAAGCTATAATATGTAAGTGTATAATTGTATGCTTGTGCCTTAAGAATGTGAAGCCGAATCATGAATGTATTATTAATAGTCAAATGAAGCTGCTTAAAGATAAGAACAAAACAAGTATTAATGTGTAGCATTTATGTTGAAAACATGTCTTAAGGTTGGACAATACTAATAACAGGAAACTCCTAAGGCATGGGAGGAAGAAACGAGATGTTCTCTGCCGGACACAGAACAACAGATATCAGAGCGAGGACGCCTGGCTGCCAAGATATCAAGTCCAGCCAATCAGAACACTACGCACACCACGCAACATGAAGACGTACAAGAAGATATGACCAATAGCCTCCCTTAAGGAGGACCTATATTTTTCAATGTAACTAAACAAAGGGTCTCTTCTTCTCAGCTGTTCCCAGACCAAACAAGGGCCGTGCACGTTCGATTTGGACATGATACTCAAGTTATTAAATACTTTGATGATTTTTTATTGAACAAGGTCGTCAGAATCATTTATCTTTTTGAACACAAGGTAAGACCAACTAATGAAGCACATTATAAACTACTTCACAAATTCCCCCAATAAGTAAACAGTAATTTGGAAAACAGGAGTTCGATAGCAAGGGTGACCAACGCTCCACACAGCAGCAGCTGATATGTAGTGCGTTAAAATTGATTGGTTAGTGGGTTACTTTGTCCTCATTACGCAGAGCCAGTGATTAAAATGTACACCGATCCGCAGAATTATAGGTTCTGTACCAGTTATCTTATAGAGTGCAATCTGTGCCAAAGAGATAGTTACCGCAAACGTACTACGCGTCTTCAAGAAGGAACCAAGAACGACATCGCGTTTGATGTGAATGTGCCAATGGTGCTCTTAGCGCACGATTTAGGGTTGGGGTATGCTACTCTCAAGAAAATAGGACAAGTGTTGGGGATTTCTATAAGAGACATGAAAAAAAGAGTGACAGGTATGAAAATAGGGTTGAGATCAATAAAAAGTGAAGCTGTGGGGGAACCGAAATGCATCTCTTTTTGTGGCTTTATGGATACCATCATAAACTAATGAAGGGTGGCATTGTTGTGTTTCATTTCCCCCGCAGGCTATATTACCTAAGGCTCCACTGTAGCACAGATTAATAAAGTAACATTTTATTAATTTTGTGTTATTATTATTATGTGGTCAGTTTTACTTTTACAGTAGGCTACAGACTTTTCCTTTTGAGTGGACAACACTAAAATAATTTAACCTACCAATAAACATTTTTGTTTACTTTATTGGAAGAAACATAACGCAATAAGAAGTTCTATGTGCTTTGGATAGGACATGGGAGCAGCTTACAAAGGATTACTCTGGCAAGGAAGTTGGGGAGGTTTTTCTCATTGTGTTATGTTTCTGCCACTAGTTAAAAGTATCAATAATACTTGACCAAATGTTAGTGAGACAATATACATTTCATTTTAGTCTCAGAAATTGAGAGGTCTAGAGTCAAAATACAAACAAGTGCCTCAACTTCGTTATATGGGCTTGGTGTCCAAAAACAATATTTGTGGGAAAGACAGGGTTGAGACAGCAGCAAGTACAGCCAACTCCACTTTTAATGAAGGTGTCTCTGCCATGCTAACTGTTATGGAGAGGTTGTAGCTTCAAAGCACAGGTGTTACTGTAGGTCCAATGACGGAAACTGATATGTTCAGAATCTCAGTAACCGCCAGTGTAATTCATATGCACAAGAGTCTATGCACTGCAAAAAACTGAAAAAGCATCAGCAGGAAATATGGAGCAGGCATGGACAACTAGGCTGTTATCACGGTTCAGGTGAGGTGTAGAACCAAACGCAGACATTTTGTAAATGAAAAGTGAATTTAATCCAGAACAAAGAGACAATTTAACACAAACTGTAACGGTAAAGTAAAGGTGTTGTAAACAAGCAGCAAACAGAACTAAACAACTTACAAATAAACGTGCAGCGTATCCACATTGAATTGGAATAAACAAAAGACAAACCATGAACGTTGTTATACACACAAACAATAAACCACACCTAGCGTGGCGCTAACTCTGCCTAAGTAGGCTCCCCAATCAGAGGCAACTGAACACAGCTGCTCTGACTGGGGAGCCCACAGCGGCATAGAGAAGGCCAGAGGCCTCTCTAAGTGTCCTGTCCTGACTGGGGGTGGGCACAGAGAAGGCTTGGGGCCCCAGCCAGGACATGAATGGGTAACTAGGCAGTGTTATGCAGGATGGAACAACAACAAACTAGGGTGGCAGTTATACTAGTGCCTTTATATAAATAGTGGTTTCCCCAAAAACATTATTGAATTTTACAATAATTATTTTTAAAGTCTATCCAATGTTTAGAATTCTGTTCTGGAAATGCATATTTAATAAAAGTACACCTCATTTGCATATGATTAGCATTTTTCAATAAAATATTCAGAAAACATGTAATACAAAGATATAATGTCTTAATGTAATTAATCAACTTGGGAAGATTCATGGTGATATCTATTAGTTAAAAAATTACCTTATTCACCTGTAGTGTCTGGCCTTAAATCCATTAAAATTCCTACAATGTGATTTTCTGATTTTGTCTGTCATAGTTGAAGTGTACATATGATGAAAATTAAAAGCCTCTCAGAACTTGCACAATTGGTGGCTGACTAAATACTTTTTTGCCCCACTGTGTCAATGACGAAAAGCAATGGTATGCAAACAAACTGCAAGTCATAGGCCCTGGTGACCCATATACAGCACCCACTGACATATTTATATCTGTAAAAACAACAACATCCCCGTGGAAGATGATCTTTGGAGATGTATATATACCTTGTTGCAAATCCATTCCCTTACACTGATACCAAAATGAAAGCGTGCAAAAGTACAGACAGCAATCTGAACTTCTGATCATGTTGGGACAATAATTCAATTGTTTGGGAGGTGAATGAATTGTCAAAGCAAAGGTGAATGCAAATGTACTTAAATTACCATTGGCTCTGTAGATGGTCAGTATAGCTTAATGCAGCCAGTATAACACTGAATCTTATGACATCAATGTAACAGCAATATTAACGTTTTCCCAATGTTCGGTAAACCATTTGTTAAATAACCCACCATTGACTGCTTGGGTTGATGTGGAGAAGGATGGATGGGTGCAATTTAGCCACTGCACTTGTATGGCAGGGTTAGGAGAAGTGTTCATGTAAGTAGGAGCATTACTCTAGGCCAGGGGTCTCAAACCGGTTCCACGGAGGGCCGAGTGTCTGCAGGTTTTCACTCTCACCTTGTACTTAATTGATTAATTATGTCACTGATTGGTTAGGTCTACCCTCATCTGGTTATTTAGGTCTGAACCTGGAACCAATTTACAGGAAAAAACTAAAACCTGCAGGCACTCGGCCCTGCGTGGAACCAGTTTGAGACCCCTGCTCTAAGCTTTGCTAGCAGCTGTAAACAAACTGAGCAGCAAGGATCCTGAAATGAACCTGTTCCTGAAATGAACCTAGCATGGCAGCTATAAGGATAGTGGAGTATGCCGAAGGCAGCCAGATTGCTTTCACAATGGCGCAGAGAAAGAGATCAGCTATTGGATATTATGTTCTCCCCCCTGAAAAGATTATTCCTTTAACCCCGGATGAATGCACAGCATTCTACAATATGCTACATACATCAGAAGGCAATGAGAAGGAACAATTCACAAGTTCAGTTCAGCCGTGGCCAAAAGTTCTGAGAATAAGACAAATCCTGTTGTAGCGTGTTCAATATAGTTTTAGGCTGGGTGTTTTGTAAAAGCACTTTGCGACAACTGCTGATGTAAAAAGGGCTTTATAAATATATGTGATTGATTGAAATACATTTCAAGTCTGCTGCCTCACTTGTTATGATATCAATTTGCATATACTCCAGAATGTCATGAAGAGTGATCAAATTAATTTAATTGCGATTGTTTTGCAGTTAATTGCAAAGTCCCTCTTTGCCATGAAAATGAACTCAATCCCAAATAAAAAAAGTCCTCTGCATTTCTGCCCTGCCACAAAAGGACCAGCTGACATCGTGTCAGTGATCCTCTTGTTAACAAAGGTTAGGGCTGGAGATCAATCACACTGTCATGATGATTGAGAGTAATATACTGAAAGATTTAAAAGGAGGATGGGGCTTGAAATCATTGTTCTTTCTATGTTAACCATGGTTCCCTCAAAGTAGTCTAAAATATATGCATTTACGAAACACCTGTCTAAACACAATGGGCATTGATTGCTCAAAATCTTCTCGATCTTGCCAAAACACAAGGTTTGCAAACAAACCTTGTATGCAAAACTTCTATAGTGTTTCTAAATGCTGGCAGTTGGAATGGATATTTTGAAGGTGCAACTAAGCAATGAAAGATAAGCGTTCATGAGCGTTACCAGGAGTTGCTGGAGGGGAGAGAGGTTTGTACCAGTCTGTAGAAATTATAGCATAAACATTAACACTACTTGTAATTTGTCATATGTTGGAATTTCAGTAAATTTTTCAAAAGCCAGTTATTCAAATGTTATGTACAGTGAAGAAAAAAAAAAGTGACCCCCTGCTGATTTTGTGCGTCTGCCCACCGACAAATATATTATCGGTCTATAAATGCACAGTGAGAATGATATTGTGGAATTCGTTATTAAAGATATTAGGTGGTGGGCTGGAAGCATGTCTTTGGGGAGTAGACTCCTAAAGAGTAGGCTGGAGGGGTAATAGGTTACTTGGGACATTCCATAAGAGGGAGGGGGGTCAGGAAGTTAGAAGGATAAGACAAAGGACACTGTGTATCTAGAAACCTATGAATTAACTTTTAGGCTGACCACCACACATGGGACTGATTAAGTGACCCAGGAAGGAGAGGAGGGGAGACAGGCCAGAGGGGTCCTGTAGACTTCCTGGCGCCGGACACAACAACACCATTCTCATCTCCCTCCGGAAAAGGTCACCAGATGGTTCACCCCCGGGCTTGGGGGGCTGCAACATGAGACGGACACTCAGGATGCACGCGCAGCAACTTCTATGCATTGACTGTGGTGAAAGGGGCTACATAAACGGTGTCCGATGGGAACGGACTTTAGATCTTCTTGGCTGTCCTGCGAGACAGATCTCCGAATGCATTTGTAATAAAGGTGTATGATTTGGGAAGACTTGACGGCGTGGACATTCTCTGATTCGCAACCCGGGGAAACATTTGGTTTCAACAGTATCCAAATGTTACCAAATGTTTTGGCCAAGAAGTTTCCAGAAAGAATTCTGAATTCAGTAAAATCTGTTTATTAACAATTGAATAATTGAAAAAGTATGTATAACAATTTGTCACAAAGTATGTCACGTAATTCCTTAAAATATTTGCTTAAAGTAGACTGTTTCTTTAAATGTATTCTAAATGCCTGGCCAGGGGTTCACTGACACAGATCTGGGCAGCTGTCAAGTCTCCCTTTCGGGACGTGCCTCCATCTCGGCGTGTGTTAAGCCGGTGCGCAACGTCACCGGAATTCTAGTCGCCACCGTTCATGTTGTCCTGTTTCCCATGTCCTGTGAACCTTCCCCTCCCTAATCATCAACACGTGCTGCCTGTTTACCTGGTATATAATCCCTTCTGTTTCCTGTCTCAGCGTCCTTTGTTGTTGATGTTGTATGTGCAGCGGGAGCCACACGGCATCCCTCAAAGGCTGGAGGACTACTGTGGCCTTGTTACTCTCCGTGCTCTTATGCCCCACCATTTGCTGGTCCCCTGTGTGGGTACTGAACATTTGGTTGTTCATTTTGCGTGCCTGTGTGCACCACCTTTATTAGGGGCTAAGCAGCAAAGCTGCGAAGAACCTACTGTGTTTATACCTTTTCTTATTATTATTATTATTCATCTTCTGCCATTGGAGTCTATGGCAGCCCATAAACCCTTGTGGTAAAAAGTTTAGATTTTTGGCAGTCTTGTTTTCATTGTTCTCCTACGGGAGTCGAATGTGCTACTAATAAATATAGCCGTCGAATCGCGCCTGCAGTTTGGTTCTCATTCCTCACCCCTGTCACAGCAGCAATTGTGAAATCTTTAATGTTGGTCCCACTCTCAGTGTTAATGTCACAGAACTGTGGGTTGTAAATAGCTGCAAATTGTGTTAAAAAAAACATTAGTGTTATCTAGTTTCACAATGGAAACCAGTGGTGTGGTTTCCCCCACATTCACTCTTTGCAGAGTCTTGACTTCCTTATGGGCTACTCAAAGTTCTGCCTGTTGAATAATCAGTTTATTCACTTTTAGGAGTCACATCATTAATTTCAAGTGTATTATCTAACCACTAGTAAATAAACACTTTGCTTCATTCAAAATGTTGTGCTGAAAATACGCTTTTTAGGACATAATAAGGAAATTAGTTATGGGATTAAATGCATAATAAGTCATATCATGACCATTCTACTAAAACCTCATTGAGAGCATGCAACTTCAACAAAAGGTGTAGTTCATGAGTCAAAACAGGTTAATACTTTTTTTTAGCCTACAGCCGTAGCTAAAGTTTTGAGAATGGCACAAATAATAATTTCCACAAAGTCTCCTGCCTTAGTTTTTATGAAGGCAATATGCATATACTCCATAATGTCATAAAAAGTGATCATATCAATTACGATCAATTGCAAAGTCCCTCTTTGCCATGAAAATTAACTTAATCCACCCAAAAACATTTCCACACCATTTTAGCCCTGTCACAAAAGGACCAGCTGACATCATGTCAGTGTTCCTCTCAGTAACACAGGTCAGAGCGTTGACTAGGACAAGGCTGGAGATCACTCTGTCATGCTGATTGAGTTAGAATAACAGACTAGAGGCTTGTTCTTCCTCTGTTAACCATTGTTCTTCCTCTGTTAACCAACACATGCAGTCATCATTGCTTTGCACAAAAAAGGCTTCGCAAGCAAGGATATTGCTGCTAGTAAGACTGCACCTACATTTACTGTTTATCAGATCATCAATAACTTCAAGGAGATGTTGAAATATTGTAAAGAAGGATTTAGGGCTCCACCAGTGCAGAGCTTGCTTAGGCAGAAGGCAGTGTGAGTGAGGCAAAGAATTTTGGAGGATGGCCTGGTGTCAAGAAGGGCAGCAAAGAAGCCACTTCTCTGTAGGAAAAACATCAGGGACAGACTGATAATCTGCAAAAGGTACAGGGATTGGACTGTTGAGATCTGAGGTAAAGTAATTTTCTCTGATGATTGTTTGGGGCTTCCGGAAAAATGCTTGCTGTTGAAGAAAAGTTGAGTGCTTCCATCATCCTGTGTAATGCCAACTGTAAAGCATACTTAGACCACTCATGCGTGGGGTTGCTTCTCTTCCAAGGGAGTCAGCTCATGAATAAAGAATGGTACCAAGGGCGGAAGGCCCTTGTCTGTTCCAGCATGACTGAGCCCCAGTGCACAAAACAAGTTCCATAAAGGCATAGTTGGATGATATTGGTGTGGAAGAACTTGACTGGCCCACACAGAGCCAACCGCTGAGTTCCAAAATCTTTCGTTATCAATCCAACAGACCACTGATCACAAACGGGTGTGAAGGGGAAGTTCCCTGGATTCTGGCCAATCACTACATGCAAGTTTCTATCTGACACGAAAGACCTGGTCAACAGCATGTCATTAGGGAACCATGAATATTGAGGTATTGCAGGAAATTCTTTAACAAAATGTCAGGCCATCAGTGAAGTTGCTAAAGCTGGGCCGAAAATGAGTCTTCCAACAAGACAATTATCCAAAGCGTTAAAGCAAATCTACAAAAGAACTTCTCAGACGAAAGAAGATTTGTCTAAGTCCTAACTGTAATCCAAGCCAGATGCTGTGTCAGCACCTAAAGCAGGCAGTACATGGCACAGAGATATGGTCATTTGATGGGGTTTTTGGACTTTAATTGCTGGCAGGGGGATGTTGTTCTTGCGAGTGTTGTCTGTTATGTTCACGCAGGAAGCCCCGACTGACAATTAACTATTTTTGCAAGAAAACACATGCAGTGAATAAAAAGTGAATAAACTGATTCTTCAGTAGGCAAAGCGTGATATTGGGGGAAACCACACAACTTATTTCTATTGTAAAACTAGATAACACCAATGCTATTTTAACACAATTTGTAGTCAAAGAATCTGGCAGTTAAACCTACAGTTTACATTTCACTTTCAAAAGTACAGCAATTATTCTCCTCAGTTCTGTGGGATATTGTAGTTATTAGTTATGTGTGGGGTGCTGTGAGAAACCAACAGGGCCAGTGAAGCTGAACTTAGAGAGAGCAAGCCAGGCTGGGGTGATAAAATGTTAATTAGTACATTCCAGAGTAGGGCCATGAGTCAAGAGATCAAAGGGGGAATAGTGGGACCTGGTTTATTGTCTGTTGCCTTATCACACTGACCCTGATGCGGACAGGGAACCCCGGAGGGGAAGGGTAAACAC
>JACXGK010001097.1:0-46637 GCA_016801125.1 Novumbra hubbsi | reverse complement strand
CTTAACATTTTATCACCCCAGCCTGGCTTGCTCTCTCTAAGTTCAGCTTCACTGGCCCTGTTGGTTTCTAACAGCACCCCACACATAACTAATAACTACAATATCCCACACCATGCATACTGGGGTTTGGGTAATTTGAGTTATTTAAACTGTGGTTAGGATAAAGTGTTTGTTCCATGTCCGGACTGCCCCTGCCGCACTCCTAAATATTTCCTGTTACGAAGGCCAGGGTAGTTGGACAATCAGTGGTTTGGCGTTTCTGGCAAGAGCTAAAGTAGGTTAATGGAGAGGTAGATATGCGCACACCGATTGTTGTTAAATGTTGTGGGTTTTCAGTAATTGGGTTGGGTTTCCCTGCGCACGATGGATCCAATATTTTTCAGGTAATATGTGTATGTGGTCACGTTTACCGTGGTGGCGGTTCGGCTGCCTGTTTTTAGTGGTTCTGTTCACCGACATGCGTGCAGCTGCCTGAGAGTGATCTTGGGTGCTTTTCGATGGGTGATTTTATATGTGGTTTGTTCTCTTGGCGTCCTCTTATTAAGCACTCGCCGTTTCGGTTATCATGTTTTCTCTCTCCTTATCTGGAGAGGACCAGTAGTGGAATCCTGGTTCCACTTAGTTTTTGGCGTGGTGCATCACACGCTATGTCTGGAGCAGTTAGCCTTTGGCTCCGATTTAGTCCGGGCCTATAAAGGCCTCATTTAGGATTGCTGTTCCGCGGATTTTCGTTTCTAGTTTTACTTTTGGGGGTTTTCTGATAAATATATGAACAAAATATGTAGTAGGTTAAGAGATCAGGGTTTTTTTTTCCACTTGCCCATAGTTTTTAGGGTTAATGACTTTGTTGGGGGACTGACTTTTAATTATTCTGTCGATTCGCGTTTCTCCATAGATGCGTGGCCTGCTTCACTTTTGGTTTACTTTTGCTGGCTGGAAACGTTTAATTTAATTTTGCTTTTGTGTTTCTGGCGATCCCGATATCAGCCTGTGATGTTCAGTTTTCTGTTTTGCCCTTAATTTGGTACGCGGCCAGTCTGCATTATTCGGAAGTTCGATTCGGGCTGGCTTACTGTGTTTTTTTTTTTTTTAAATGTTTTATCTCTCCATGTGTTGGGCACAGTGTCGAGATAAAAAGGGGGAGGGGTAGTTGTGGATTATTTTAGTTAAGATTAGATATTAGATGTGTGTGTGCTATTAGAAGCAAACTGTGCCAGTAGGGCGTATACTCTGAAAGTAGCCAACTGGGGGTCGTAAATGTTAATCAGTACATTCCAGAGGTAGGACTATAAATCAAGGGATTAGAAACAAGGACATAGAATGTATAGGAAGACAGGTTTATGGCCTTTTAGCTGGACCCACAGATGCAGACAAGGAGGAGGATGGAAACAAGAGCTAGCCATGGTCAGATCTACTGGCGCCAGCCTACCCCCCTCAACTGTCTTCTTCGTCGGCCTCCAAGATCACCAGATGGCCCCACGGATAGAGATGGGGTCTGCAGGACGGGACACGCCCACACAGGAAGCACGTTCAGCAATTTCTATACAATGACTGAGTGGGGAATGGGCTACATAAACTGTGTCCGATGTGAACGGACTTAAGATCTTCTTGACTGTATTTTGGGGAACGATCTCCAGATTTATCTGTAATAAAGGCGTTTACTTTAGAAATAGGTGACCGTGTGGACATTCTCTGATTCAGGACTTAGGGGGGGGTAGTTTGAATTCTACACAGTTGCGCCTTATTCTCCACACATTACTCTGTAGAGAAAACGCATATTTTTATATTTGTCTAATCTGTCCAAAAAAACATTTTATGGTGTCATAAAAATCTCTTTAGTATTTCTTAAGCCTGCACACTGCTAGAATAATTATACTTAACAGAGTTTGCCCTGTTTTTATTCATTTTGCCCATTTTCTGTCCTGTTTTTTATATTTATAGTTGTCTGTTATATCTCAAATGCTGTTAGTGTGCACTCACTGTTGAAAAGGCAAATGTAATTGATCAAATCAACAAGATATCTGAAGTGATATTAACCAGTCTAATCTGGCAAGATAAATCTGTGATTCTGAGCAAGAGCGCATTAATGGTCTTGAAACCTACACAGACCATTGCACCATAGCCACCATAGTCAGTTAAAATAGAACCATGCAAAAACTTTGTTTTTAGGCATCACAATTAAAAACCAACATTTCAGTACTGAACTACTATTCAGGTAGTCTTGCTCTCCCTCAACAGTTTACGAGCAAAAAGTATATATTCGCTCTCAATTCTATCATCTGGATATCAAAATTCTTTGCATTTCAGTTGTTCAACAAGATTTCTCTTTACCTTTAATCAAATCCTCTGTTGTCCCACAGGAGCTACCTGAATAGGTTTGGGGTAACAGCGTGGTTATGTTTTGAAAGTTAGCTTATGTCTGAGAGATTGTTACTGCTCTCTGTATAAGCCTCACATGGAAGTGTGATCTACACAAAATGATTATTTGTTGGTTTATTGTTCCAGCTCGGTGGTGTACAGGGCTTGTATCCTAACTCTGTCCCATCTTGAAATTAGCATTATAAGCTTTGTTTCAAATGAATTAATTAAAAGCAGAAAACACTTCCAGAACAGTGTTGTTTTTTGTTACATGCATCTAATTTCAGCTGAAATTATATTTTCTTATGTTTACAGGTCAGTTTTGTTCACAATGGTATCAGATCATGTTTTTTCAAGTTTTAACGTAACTTTATTGACAACCCAGAATTATTATTTGCTAGCTACTGATAACATAATTGTCGAATAACAGACTGTGGTGGCTACAGAAAATAGTTTGTGTAGTTCCAGTAACATAACTGAATCTAACATGAATCTAGGTCGAACTATCACATTAAGGAAGTGCAAAACACAGTAGAGGAGGAGGGGTTTTCACTTCTGCACAAATTGGTATCTCTATTTTTATCTCAGCTCTATTTTGCGTTGCTATCATATGTCCTATACAACCATAGTAAATTAGTCACAGAGTTTATCCATTTGAATGTCATTTGGAGGATGATAATGGATTGGATAATACCCATCTCTATTTATCTGTTTTCAGGTAAGAAAAACAATTGCAGGTTTTTGGTTTTAGACTGACACCCTACTGAAAAGGTTTACAAATGTCCTACACATTCTTTGCATTTGACATTATACTTTATATGTGCATTGAGTTGCAATGTAAGTATACTGACAACTACAGGTTAAAATATAAAAAGGTGGGAGATGAGAAGGATATAGCACAGAGTGTCAAGACCAAATGTTCACTTACGCTGTACATTTGAGAGAGTCTTAAATTAGCATTGGCTTTTCTGCTAGAGCTTTGCCTTTTTGATAAGGGTTTTGAAAAAAACCAATCTGTGGGCAATCTAATTATATACTATTCAGTATAACTACAACGCTTATTGAACTTACATGAACTTTTGTGCATTTGTTAATCTTCTATTGTGTTCACAGTGACATCTTTCACAGTAATGTATTTAATTTGTATTGGCCAGTCTGAGATATGTCATTTTCCTTTTTCAACTCTGCCCGCAAGGCCAGCATCCTGGCATTGCCTCTTCACTGTTGAAGTGAAGACCGGTGTTTTGCGGGTACTAATTAATGAAGCTGCCAGTTTTGGCATCCCATTTCTGTTTTGGTTAGATCCAGTTTGTGCTGTCTTATGTCTTTTTTTTATGATTAGCCTTTATAAATAATACAATTCTGGAAATACCATTGGAACACAATTGATGGAGGCTAATAATTGTCCTCTATGCCTATGTTGATATTACATTGAAAATGTGCCTTTTACTGCCAAAATAATAATTTACAACATTAGCAAATTCTACACTGTATTCTTGTATCAATTTGATGTTATTGAACGGTATACATGCTGTCAGGATGTGGCTGGGAGGTAGGACACAGGCGCAGAAGTGACGTGAAGAATATAGGCTTATTTCTTCTTCTGAACTTGAAACAACTGCAGGGAAACAAATGATCCAACAAAGGCAGAACAAGGCAACTGAAATAGACTCCCAAATTAGAGACAACTGGGTACAGTTGTCTCTAAATACAAACCGGTAGCGGAGTCACATAGAGAAGGCTAGAGGCCCCCGGCCAGGACCTGACATGATATGCCATCTAATTGTAATTAATATATTAATCTAATTCGTTCTTAATGCGGCCACACCTCAATTATTAAGTGCCTTGCCACACCTCAAATCTTTCTGGTCTGTGAATTTTGGTTGTGCGTCTCTTTTGACTTTGACTTGATTTTGCATCTGTTAAATTTCTTCTGCTTAGTGTACCAACCCACGATGACCTTTAACGTTGACCCTGTTGTTTGGAAGTATATCAGTGCACCTGCTGCTGGATTTGGCTACAAGGTGGTCCAGATTAACTCAGGAAAGTAAGAGGAACAAACAGTACAACATTTGTTTTTTCTCTGTTCAGTTTGTTTGCTACATGTTATATTATATTGTCCATTTATACTTTTTTTTCATAACTGTCGGGTAAGTTTGACTGAGTTATGTTGACATAATACTGAAATTGTCCAAATTATGACAATGGTAAAAGTTTTTCATTTTTGGTTTGTTTTGGGTGGTATAGAATACTCTTCCACTAGACTGATTTCATTGTTATTGACACAAAATTACTGTTCTTTAACACTAGAAGCGCCGAGCCATTGTTACCCTCCTAAAACGCAGTCGGGGCGAAATAGAAAAGAGTCTACAGACAGGGATGTATTAACTGACACGTAATGGTCGCTAGATGATGCTTTTTGTACAGAACCTAAGTCAAGACCGTGACTTTTGGGTTTATCTTGTGTCAAAGTGTTTTGATTCAGTGTTGCTTAGTTTTCAAGATAAGGGTGTAATGATTGCAGTAACTACAATGTGTAAAGACGCCGGTCTGGCTTTGTTTTATACACGGTTTCTACTATCACGCTCAACGTTGCAGTGGGGAAATATTGGGTGGAATATTAACAATAGCAAGGAAGAAAATATAAAGTCTATAAAGTCAAAATGACTTCAAGGAGATTGTCTTGTGCATTTACTATACTGTCAATCTATGGCCAATGTTCGTGTTACGTTTAAAATTTCACAATAAATCGACCTGCTCACAAAGCCCAAATATCACTAAATTATTTAAAAGAACAAAGTAAGAACATCAAACATCTTCCACCAATTGAAATACAAACCTAAGAAACAGGAAACAAAAGTGGCGAGGAGAAAATAATGCATAATATAAACTGTAGAATGTGTTACACATAATAGCCTAACTTAAATTTTCAATCATCTTCCTACTACACAATTAGCTGGACAAGGAGCTATTAAAATTACAATGTTTGAAACATTCATGTAAATATGAAAGTGATATGAAAAGGAGCAGTCTAATGGGTGTGTGTAATTAGTGGATACTCTAATAGGTTAGTCTTAGGCAATTGCATTGTGCTCAGGGTTTCTTTGCTTGAGCTACTAAAGAATGCACCCATCCCCCACCCAAAGGGCACATCGCGAATCAATAGATTTGGTCTCAAGTCCAGTTGCTAACATGTCTGGCAGAGCTCACAAGTTTTGTTCCCTGAACATTGAACGCTGACTTTACATCTCCTTTTTGCAGATGCATAACGATATTGTCTGCTAACTGCTGACCAGCCGGCCTACTTTCATCTTTCCATAAATAGCGTTGTGCGTTCAACATGTATTTTGTTGGCGGCTACCCAGAATTTAATAAAAAATCCTACAATGTGATTTTCTGGATTTGTTTTTCTCATTTTGTCTGTCATAGTTGAAGTGTACCTGTGATGAAAATTACAGGCCTCATCTTTTTCAGTGGGAGAACTTGCACAATTGGTGGCTGATTAAATACTTTTTTTGCCCCACTGTATTATTGTTTATTGAATTGTACACTTTATTTAAAATTAGAGTCAAATAAAATAAACAGTTGTTTTCTACATACATACAACTACTAGACTACTTTAATGGCATTAAATTATAACACAAATATGACATGATGTTCCGGAACTTTGCTTGAAGTAATTTGGTCCAGCTGGACATTTCTACATTATAATTGAATACCCCTGATCAATATATTTATACACTATAAATAAAAAAGATTCTACACAACAGAAGACTCGTATATGGAAGCCGTTGCGCCATCTGCTGAAAAGAGAATTGCAGCCTTGGAATGCAGGGGACAAAAATGCAAAGCATTAACACTGAACAGGACTGAAATGGCCTGAAATAAGCTTTTTCCAGTGTGATTTTGAAAAATAAAAATAAGATAAGATAAAACACACATATCTAGGAAAAGTTAAAAAAGCAGGGTCCTGGAATTTGATTGACAGCGAAGATATAATTTGTTTCCTCTTCATTGTGTAAGATTTGCCCGCTCTGGCACTTCTAGTGTTAAAAGCGTGGGGAAAAACCTACTGGTCAATCACGTATGAAAAATGGTCAGCTGAATTACTCAAGTTTTCTAACACATCTAACATCCCTCACAAGGTTGCTCATTAGTGCCCCTCTGGAGCAGTATGATAAAAGATGGAGGGGAAAAGTTTACCAATGTCCAGTTGAAGGTCCATCTTGCACACCGTTGCCAATACAAGGTAATGTAAATGTATAATGGTATAAATAAACTTTTTAAACCCATTTGTAGCAAACCTTTTATTTATTGCTGTGTTAAGGGTGCCTGTTCAATATGACCGGGTTAGTAAATAATCTCCTTTTTTGTGTTAACTTAGTGCCCAGTCATGGGGTCAATATGTCTTTGGGTTTAACAATGACAAAAGATCCAAAGACGTCAAACACTCTGGTGAGTTCAATATTTATGAATTTAGTGTGAAATATTAAACCCTGGTTGTGAACCACATTACATGAAAGAACTTGACAACATCAATTGAGGCTGTAGTTACTGATGTTTTCAATTATGGTCCAAAGAACGTCTAGATTACCTTACTCTTTTTGTACTGGATGCAGCACAGTTTTGTGTACATCAACAGCAAAACAACTTTGGTTGTGTAGATTAGATTTGGACCATCATCATTATCGTGTTCTTTTAATTGTTTGCAAATTATCTGGTTTATTCTATTTGTGTTCCCCTATGCTGTAAGTGCTGTAACATCAGTGAAATCCAATAGTTGAAATCAGATCATTTACAGTTAGTGTAAAACAATGTGTTTATACAGTATGTATTAATATGCAACTTATATAATTGTGTTTCCCCCCTATTTTGTGCATATTTATGTCCACCATACGTTGTCTAGGTGTGTGGTTCAACCATCCCAAGAGAATGCAATACCATCACCACTTACAATGGAATTTGTCTAGAAATTAAAACAAACCTTAAAGTTGGATCCCCTGTACCTTTGTCATTGGAAGGTAATCAAAGCCGTGATGGGGTAGGGTGGTTGGGAAGAAATGGTGTGGCCCCCCTTGGATAATGTAAAAATCAAGACTTGCACACTGAATTGTTATCTAAAAGTATTTTATCCCACAAGGAAATTGGACCAGATTAAGATCTACAGTGCATCCGGAAACTATTCACAGCGCTTCGTTATTTCATTAAACGTAATGCATAAATGCCACGTTTTTGGGACTGAAAGACAGATGAATACCAGTGTAGTTTACCCTGAATTACCTTATAGAAGAGAACATACCAATGACTACGTCGACGAGTTTGCAGGCCAATTGCCTTTGAAAAACAGTGTGATGAGTGATGGTCCTATGGTTTGTAACAAACCTTAAAGCTTCATGATACACAATATCCAACATATGGAGACAACGGACTGATGCCTTTATGTACAGCAAATCACCATAGTCAAGAACAGGCAAGAATGTTGTCAGACATCAACAGAAAAACAACTTATCCCTAAAATAAAAACTTCAATTTCAATTGTTTCACTAGACTATTTATATGAGGCTTAAATGAGAGGTGGTCATCATTCAACCTTGGTACCATATGTTAGTTTTTTCAGCATTAAGAACAAACTTCAGGTGATAAAGCTGAGCTTGCACTCGGTTAAACGTATTTTGGAAATACTCCAAAGCTTTGCTAAGGGTAGCTGCACAACAATAAATACTAGTATCATCTGCATAATAATGGAAAGATGAGTTTGAACACTGTCACCCAAATCATTTATATATACAGTAAATACAAGTGGGCCCAGAACCGAACCCTGAGGGACCCCCTTACAAACTGTTAGGACTTCAGATGTAAAACCCTTAAACTGGGTAGCCTGTAAGAGGGATGAGAACCTAACATACAGCATGAAGAGAGAAACCAATGTCTCCTCAGTTTCCAAGCGCCTACAGAGTATTGTTAAATGTAGAGGTGATGCAGCACAATGGTGAACATGCCCCTGTCCCGCTTTTTTTAAACGTGTTACTGGCATCAAATTGAAAATAAGCATGATTGTTTTTTCCAAAACCATAACAGTCCTAAATTTCAACATTTTATATGCTATCTTTTTACTATTTTCAATTAAATATATTACAGGTTATAGAATGATTTGCACATAATTGCATTTTTCTTGCATTATGCAGCATCTCAACTTTTTGGAAACTGGTTTCCAAGCTAGCACCACAATTGTCAAGAGCTCCCCAATTTTCATTGTAAAAGAACATTCGTTCTGGGAAATCACTTTAGTTGGGGAGAGCAATAGCTCAGTGGAAGTTATGTGAACATTGCCCAATAAAAATATTACATAACACTATTGCATGCCATAATATTATGGAAAGTCATTGTTGGTTATGAAGGCAATAAATACATGTTAAATTGAAATGCTGAAAGATGAGGCTTAGGATCTCAGTGTAGTAGTGATTCTAATTATAGAATTGCAATGCCCAAATTGATGTGAAAATGACATATTACACTTGAATATGAAACTACTTCAATTGGATTAATGTGCTATCTCTTTATTCTTCTCTTTTTCTTTTAATTTTGACAAGAATGTCCTGGACCAACAGACATAGCTTTTCTACTGGATGGTTCTGGCAGTGTACGCCCTCACGATTTTGAACGGATGCAAAGCTTTGTAAAAGATCTGATAACTTTATTTCTAGGAAGGGGGAATAGGGTAAGACATTTTATTTGACCGTATTATAATAAGCATGCTGTGTGATTATTAGGTAACCAATTCAAGGGCATACATTTGGTGATTTGGATACAATAATTGGTACCTGCAAATATTGACTAGGAAGATTCCCATAATCATTGACTGAAAATGGGGCTCTTGATTTATGCAAACAATGCCTGCCAATCTGCAATCAGCAAATCTGGTAAAATGACCCAGAAGGACTGCACCCTGAAATTGGTTGCCTGCATGAAAATACAATGTCCTTCCGAATGCCTTTACAGATTCATTATTTGATAACATTTTCCCATGTGAGATATATGTATAGGAATGACAAGGGAAGTTTGAATTAACGACTGGGATGAATATAGAAATAACCTGACAATTGATTTGGTCAAAATACTTTAATTAATTTATTTGCTTTTATTGGCAACTGGGAATGTTGTTTATGGCTTTCTAAATGTAGCAGTTTTGTGACCTTTTATCTATCTATTCATCTGACCTTTATTAAAACACAAATGTTTTTTGTCTACTTCACAAGAGCATTGCATTACATTTTTAAGTGATTATATTCAATGTCTACATATCCCATTGCTATTGGTCCATGATGACTCACGATTACGTTCAACATATGAGAAGTGGCATTTACCTACCATTGGAAACCAGCCGTCAGGGGCAGCTATTAACATATTAATAGTTCAATTGAGTGGCTGTTTGCTGGGGCGTTGTGGTCAAGGATGGGGTAGTGGGCATTTCTGATTTCGATTCCAGCGAGAGATCTTTTTGTTGTGGAATTGTGTTGTTCAGATAGGTGTTTTATGTTTTTGTGACTTTACACATGTCCATAGTCCTAACTAAGTACTGGGTTGTTTAACCTAACCCTAACATAATTCCTAACTGTCATGTCTTACCTTCACCCTAAGTTAACCATAACTGTTATCCCTAAATGTTATTCGTAAACAGTGTGTTTTTCCATTTTGTTGAGGCATAACATAATGGCAAAACAATGAGAAACATAATTGCAAGTAATTATGGATCATTAGCAGGGTTAGAGTTATGCTACAATGATTTCCATTTATCTTCATAATGAACATACTTCGGGTTTACAAATTTGTTGTAAATTGTTGTAATGCCTAAGAGATACTAATGAGAACGGAACACATTCTCTAACAGTAATGTCCAGGAAAGTAATTTTGAGGAAATTCAAAATTCGATTTTAGGATAATGAGAATTGCATATACTGTGTCATATGTATAATAAGCACCAACATAAGATCCACAAGTTAGTGTGCTAATAAACAGGAGCAGTACATCTGCATAAACAATAATATTACAGTTACAGACATAGCATTGAACACTAGTGAACTTCTTTGTCAACTATAAGAGATTCGGATTCAACCCCATCTCTTAAAATTGCCTAATATCTTTCACTAATATTACTTTGAAACCAGAGTGTCCATGGCCAGATCTGTTAATTTAGCAAGATTGAATGATCAACCATGTCAAAAGCCTTTGAGAGGCGGAAAAATTAGGGAACACAATTCAGTTTCTCATCTAAAGCTTTGGCACTGTGTCTTTAACAACTAATGTAGTTGAAGTATTATTAATATGCTCTGATCTAAAACTAGACTGATATCTGTTCAAAATTACATTTAGAATAGGAAGTATGATAGCAATTTCATTGAATAGAATGCTTTAGGAAGTAGGTATAGAGACAACATTCTCTTGACACAACTAGCAGTTTTTTTACTTGCCAGGAGAGAGAAAACAGTTAAGACATACCATTAGACATCTCTGCCATAGCTCAGAGAACCATCCTTCCTTATACAACCGAAGGGGTATGGTGAGATACAGCACAGCTGTTTTATCTCAACAATATATGTTCCCTTCCTCCTATAAGTGCCCCTCCTCCCCGGAGGGAATAATGAGGCATTGGAAATTACCCTCCCAGCTGGCCACATGCCTATAGAACAAAGAACACTGATGGTTTTAGAAGATTAACACATTGTCACGGTTGAGATGCAGGGCACAAGGTGCAGAGCATGCAGAAGTAAACAGAATTTATATTGTTCTTCTTTCAAAACTCAAAAAAGACAAAAACAACCAAAGATGTCACAAACCAGAACTGAGACACAAAACAAACAGCACAAATAATGAACCACAAACCAAGGAACATAAGGGCAACTTAAATATTATCGACAATTAGAGGCAACAGTGTACAGCTGTCTTCAATTGGGTCAACCAAAACTGGCCAGTTAGAAATATAAAACGTACATTTATTTTTGTATTAAACCAGTCACCATACTTGTGGCTGTATGCATGGACATTGATAGACTTAATACAAACACACAATACATAATAATACCTAACAACGCCCATTAACAGGCTTGGCATGCACACACATACACAAGCTCAGCAAAAATATTGCACATTAACCAAGCAAGAGCAATAACAGCAGCATAACTATGTTCAACAACAAGCTATAAATAAATCAGAACATTGCTTCCTACCACTGTGCACCGCATCGACAAAGTTGGTGTTATTAGTATGCATAGCTTACATTTCACAATTCAGTATTGAGTAGAATGCGTAAAGAGTTGTGCAAGAGAGCCCATTCGACATGTAGCTCGACACTTCTGATTGGCTTGATTATTTTTTACAGTTTTTACAATAGAAAAAATGTAAATGCCTTGCAATCGACTGTTTGGTGACCACTGCATTGATGCATCAGTTCAGTAAAATGATCACTACAGGACTACCAGTGTTGCTTTATCCTAAATGTTTACTAAAGACTCCAGGATTTTAGCAAGGCAAAACAGTTTAGATATAGGATATCAGTTACTCTTATGTAAAAGCAGCACATTAATGGTTTTCCAAACTACAGAAATGACTATAAGGTTTCACATTTGGATTAGAGCTCTGAAGCAATTTTTTTAATAAAATGTATATAGTGGGATACTGACACCATTCATGTTCTTCTCCCATACACACCAAAAAGGCTGGGGTTGCCTAAAGTCCTAAAGTCAATGTCATTTGAGTGAGAAAATATTACATTTGTCTTTTATTGTTTAACACATGAAGTACAGTGGGGAGAACAAGTATTTTATACACTGCCGATTTTGCAGGTTTTCCTACTTACAAAGCATGTAGAGGTCTGTCATTTTTACCATAGGTACACTTAAAATCCAGATAATCACATTGTATGATTTTTAAGGGATGAATTAGCATTTTATTGCATGACATAAGTATTTGATACATCAGAAAAGCAGAACTTAATATTTGGTAAAGAAACCTTTATTTGCAATTACAGAGATCATATGTTTCCTGTAGTTCTTGACCAGGTTTACGCACACTGCAGCAGGGATTTTGGCCCACTCCTCCATACAAACCTTCTCCAGATCTTTCAGGTTTCGGGGCTGTCGCTGGGCAATACAGACTTTCAGCTCCCTCCAAAAATTTTCTATTGGGTTCAGGTCTGGAGACTAGCTAGGCCCCTCCAGGACCTTGAGATGCTTCTTACGGAGCCACTCCTTAGTTGCCCTGGCTGTGTGTTTCAGGTCGTTGTCATGCTGGAAGACCCAGCCATGACCCATATTCAATGCTCTTACTGAGGGAAGCAGGTTATTGGCCAAGATATCGCGATACATGGCCCCATCCATCCTCCACTCAATGCGGTGCAGTCATCCTGTCCCCTTTGCAGAAAAGCATCCCCAAAGAATGATGTTTCAACCTCCATGCTTCACAGTTGGGATGGTGTTCTTGGGGTTGCACTCATCCTTCTTCTTCCTCCAAACACGGCGGGTGGAGTTTAGACTAAAAAGCTCTATTTTTGTCTCATCAGACCACATGACCTTCTCCCATTCCTCCTCTGGATCATCCATGGTCATTGGCAAACTTCAGACAGGCCTGGACATGCGCTGGCTTGAGCAGGGGGACGTTGCTCCTTGCTCCTTTGAATCCATGACTGCGTAGTGTGTTACTAATGGTTTTCTATGAGACTGGTCTCAGCTCTCTTCAGGTCATTTACCAAGTCCTGCCATGTAGTTCTGGGCTAATCCCTCACCTTCCTGACCCCACGAGGTGAGATCTTGCATGGAGCCCCAGACCGATAGTGATTGATCGTCATCTTGAACTTCTTCCATTTTCTAATAATTGTGCCAACCGTTGTTGCCTTCTCACCAAGCTGCTTGCCTATTGTCCTGTAGCCCATCCCAGCCTTGTGCAGGTCTACAATTTTATTCCTGATGTCCTTACACAGCTCTCTGGTCTTGGCCATTGTGGAGAGGTTGGAGTCTGTTTGATTGAGTGTGTGGACAGGTGTCTTTTCTACAGGTAACAAGTTCAAACAGGTGCAGTTTATACAGGTAATGAGTGGAGAACAGGAGGGCATCTTAAAGACAAACTAACAGGTCTGTGAGAGCCGGAATTCTTACTGGTTGGTAGGTTATCAAATACATGTCATGCAATAAAATGCTAATTAATTACTTAAAAATAATTCAATGTGATTTTCTGGATTTGTTTTAGATTCCGTCTCTCACAGTTGAAGTGTGTCCATGATAAAAAATTACAGACCTCTACATGCTTTGTAAGTAGGCAAACCTGCAAAATCGGCAGTGTATCAAATACTTGTTCTCCCCACTGTATCTGTATGGTTTTCTGGGTAATAACAACTTTATTTAAATAGAAAACTTTCTGAACCCATTGTCCGGACTTTTCTTTAATGTGTTTTTAGATAAATATTTTATAAGACAAATACTCTTTTTTTTTTTTTTTACCTTAAAGTGCAATACCCGTCAAAATGAGTTAACGTAAGCCAAGCATGGCAATGCAATCCTTCCAACACCCCCAATTAAAAAATGTATCAATATTGTGTTTAGGAAGGTCAAAAAGCGCGTAGAACATTTTTTATTCATTTATATGATGCTTGGTATCCTCTATTAGTTAACGTCACATGATATATTCCCAATTGTTACCAACCATTTCAAAATGTACACGTATTGTTGCCTTACAGCCTGAAATGAAAACGCATCTAATCAGACTTTTATTTACACACAATAACCCACAATGTCCAAGAGATTTTTCTTTTATTCTAAATGGCCTATTTGGATAAGACACCCCCCTTAGCACTTGCTGAAGTATTAGAAACCACATTCCAGATCACAAATAAAATTATGCATTATAATGAATTTTTTTGTTCAGAAGAAAAGCAGTTGTTCATAGAGAACTCCATTGCTTTTTAGCACAATTCAAAGCTAAGAATCCAAAATGGACGAAAGGTTACTTTTGAAAGATCTATGAAATAAAGTTGTGAAAAGGCACAGGTCAGGGGATGAATATATAAAGATTGCAAAGGCTTGCTCTATACCTGCGGAGCACCAATATTAAGAAGTGGAAGCCATATGATACCACCTAGACCTTGCATCAGTCCATTCCTCCAAACTGGATGACCGGACAAGAAAGAGACTAATCAAAGATGCCACTAAGAATACATAGGCAACTTTGAAGAAGCTTCCAGGCTTTTTGGCAAAGACTAGTGAATTTGTGCATATGACTTGAAGAGTTCAGTCCATAAGCGGTCACCAAGCAAATTTACCAGGCTTGAACAATTCTCCCCCAAAGAAATTTACTGTTTAATTCTAAATCATTTTCTGATTTATTTTTCTCATTTGGGCATTGTGGATTACTGTGTGGAAGTAAAGTCAGATTTAATGTTGACACGTCCTGGCTGGGGGCCCCTGGCCAACTTTTGTGCCTCTGGCTCACAACCAGGACGTGCCGTGTAAAGGTGCCTCTAGGCGCCTTTATGCTGCGGTTCAGGGCTCCCCAAACAGAGATGGCTATTGTCAGTTGTCTCTGATTGGGAAGCCTACTTAAGGTTAATGTTTGTCCACACCCGGGGGTGGTTTATTGTTTGTGCTATGCCTCAGTTTGCAGCCGCTGTCACGTTTTGTTTGTTTTATAGTTGTACTTTGGATACGCTACATGTTCTTTAAGTTAGTCCATTCACAGTGTGTTTTCTGTTTAGTTATATGTTTTGCTGCTGGTATATAGCCCCTTTGTTTTTTGTGGATAGTCGGGTTTGTTTTGTTTGAATAAATTCACTTTGCTATCATCAAATGTACGCGCTTGGTTCCAACCTGCACTACGGCCGTGACAAATGTGTTTTTATTTTAGGCTACAAGGCACAAAAAGTTTAACCTTTGTGGTGTGGTGATTGGATATATTTTATAATATATTGGATATATTTTATTTCAAATGAACAGAATTGAATGTTTTACATTTAGTAGCTTTAAGTTTACAATACGGCAAATACGTAGACATTGTGTAATGTTTTTATAACTGTTATAACATGCCCTTCTCACCTTATTCAATAACAGATTTCACAGCCAGAAAATATGTAAATTAACTTTTTGTACAACAGTTTTCATGGCAAAAGTTCAAGGAATTCTGTGATGTTCGACAAAGAGTTATATGTTACCTGCCCTACCATAATCAACTCACATATCATAACATTTTAAATATCACCTTAAATAAAGATCTTAAAACTTTTCAGAATAAAATAGTCAAATGTATTCACTATCACCATGTGAGGACATTAATGACATTTTTTCAGAGTTTTTTATAGGAATGGTTTTATTTCAATAATTATAATAAGAAGTTTAAATCGGTGAGAAAAAAGAGAAAGGGGAATTACCTATAATTGCCAATACATGTTACACTTGTCATATAATTCTTTTGCATTCTGTTGTCACACATGAAGTTATTGAATCTTGTATTTTGCCTATTATTATATATTTTTACATTTCTTATTTTATTATTCTTTAGTTAACAGAAAACAGTGATAAGTGTTTTCTTTCTTTTTGTTAATAATGTTTATGTTTCGGAATCAAATAATACTATTTCGGAAATTAACAATATGTAAATGGGTCCCCATGTTTCTTAAAATGTATTTAAACATAATTAATGAATTCAATGTAATTTCTTCATGAAATATTTACACAATTTATATATCAACTGTAAGAATTACCTATTTTACAGAATTATGGAGCTTGGAGTAATAGATTTATTTGAAGGTTGGTGTTACTGATGGAAGGCATGGGGAATTGTCCGCCCTGTATGTTTTTATCAGAGTTGGCATATTGTGTGTTTGTCACATACGGCTTTATTGATTAGTGTACTTCAAACAGTTTACAGGAAATTGTCAAATGTTAATAATGTCAAGGTCTGGTACCTAAATACTTCTGCTGTCCTTCTAACATAAGTTTTCTGTTGGTCTTATATTCTCTAGCACTACTTGTTGACACTACCTTTAGACATTGTGCCTGAGGTTTTTTTTTTTTTTTTTTTACCAATGTCTAATTGTATATTATGCATTATAATTTACATTGGATGTGTTTGTTCTTTTATTTTCACAGTTTGCACTTGCACAGTATTCAAAAAGTTGTACTATTTATTTTAAATTTAATGACTTTCTTGGCAAATCTCAAGTTGATGAAATGGACCAAAAATTGGGAGAAACGTACACGGCAGGCGCCATCAAAAAAGTTGTGTAAGTGCTTAATGTTTACTTAATAATTTACACCACCATTCATAAGTTACAGGTCAATTATATTTAAAGGAAAAGCTATTTTTCAGTCCATTAAAATAACATCAAATTTACCAGAAATACTTTGTAGATATTGTTAATGTTGTAAAGCTATTGTAATTGGAAACAGCTGATTTTAGTGGAATGTCTACATAGTCAGAGGACTGTACAATCACCCCTGTGTTTCGGTGGTACATTAGGTTTGCTAATCAAGGATTATCTAGGATGCTGGCCTTCTAGGTAGAGTTGCTATGAAACGGGCCATCTCAGACTGGCCAATAAAAACTAAAGATGAAGATAGTAATGGTAGTGTATATATAAGTATATTTCTTCAAAGAGATGTGGTGACGAACAATGAGAAACAAAATATTTGATCATATAAGATATACAAAAGATGATCTCATTTTTCTGATCGGAAAGCCAAGAAATCTTTACTGGTGAAGAAAACAGGAAGAAGATCTTGATAGTCATAACAGACGGAGAATCAGAAGACAGTTTGGAGCTGAAGAATGCAGCTTCTGCGGCAAAAGATAAAAAAATTGTTCGGTTTGCCATTGGGGTATGTTTTTGAATTATTTTTGCCATTTTCGTGTTCACTATATTATACAAAACTCTATTCAATATGATATTTCCATTATTTATCAAATTATATCCTTTGGCTTTGTTAGGGATGTATCGATATGAGTTAAAACATACAGAATTTTTATTTCCAGCTCTATTAATTAAGAGGCTTGACATTTTTTACTTTAGTTGTAATGTATCTAGTATGACGTTTTTCACTATAATATATATATTTTTTAAATGCTCAAATTTTTGTCCCTAAAATTTTACAGTGACATGATACAGTGATATGTATTCTTTCCTCAGGTAGGTCAAGCCTTTAACAAGAGCTCAGCTATAAATGAGTTAAACATAATTGCTTCCATTCCATCTAGCAAACACGTGTTTCGAGTGGGAAGCTATGAAGCACTTAATCAAATCAAGGATACATTGCAGAGCAGTATTTTTTCTATTGAAGGTATGGTATCTGTCTGTCTACCTACCTGGTTATACGTACATACTTCATTATGTGAAGCGTAGGTTCATTATGTGAAGTGTAGGTTCCCCCACTAGAATCAAGATTTAACTGCTGATACAAATGCTGTCTGAAAAAAAATAGGTATGCAGAGTTGGCCAGGTTTAGAGTACAAACCCAAAAGGCCAGTAAATGTTTACAGTTGACTGACTTATACCAAAAAAAACTAGCACAACTAGTAAAAAGAAATATTATATAAGGTTTCGCAGAAGTCCTTAATTTTTTCTACTCACCTGCCCATGAATTCCATTTTTCTTTCCCTTGCACTCCATTTAATGCAGTTAACAAATTTATTTTGAATAATCTGAATAATACAGGTCAGCTATAGCAAATGGTTTTAATTAGAAATATAATTTAGTTAAACAAATTAAGAGCATATTTTGTCTGTACTAAAATGCTATTTCCAAGTAAATACTTATTTCCAAGTATGAAATGAGTGGGTCTTTTAACAAGTATAAAGATAGTTATTACTATTTAAATATACCTTAAACACTAATTCAAGCATCTATATAAATACACTTTTCTATCTGACTTTGTTGATATATCTCTATTTTGTCCCAATACATATAAAATATTTTTGTTAGGACGACATAAATATTTAGATGATGTTTCTAGTAGCTGAAATAAAGAAAGAAGAGAATTTTAAACAATTATGGAAAGGGCATCTTACCTCAGGGGGCATTTAGCCCATGTTGTCCTACAAGCGCTCAACTACTACGTCTTTATTTGTTGGTTGTAAAATGCAAAACTTATGTGAATGTTAGTAGAATAGAAAATGTCACTCGGTTACAACTTTTTTGAGCAAATGTGCTCTCCCAGGCTCCTGTGTTTATTGAATAGTTTTTTTCCCCTCAAAAATAATAATAATGATGTAGGATCTCAGACCAATGGAGAAAAGATGAAAATGGAAATGGCCCAAGAGGGATTCAGTGCAGCATATTTGCCTTCGGTATGTACAAGCCTTGTTGCATCATGCTTTCACCGCATGCTTTCTCATTGTTAGGCTTGCATGTCTTGCCCTAGTTGGGTTTTCTAGTCATATATTTAAATACAACTGCATGCAATACTTTTTTGGTCCACCTTTCCCAGGATGGATACCTGTTGGGATCTGTTGGAGCCTTTCAGTGGAAGGGGGCTTACCAGGAATTCAAAAGAAACACTATGAAACCCACTATACAACAGAGTCAGACAATGGAACCCGATAGCTACATGGGTATGAAAATATGCTGAAAAACACCCAACCATAAACTATCAAGATCAAGGCTCTGACCCTGTGCATTTCCCCCTCAGGTTATTCCATGGCTGTAGCTAGAACCCGATTTCGTCAGTTTACGATATTAGGAGCTCCTAGATTTAACCACACTGGGCGAGTGGTGGTGTTTTACTCCAATGAAATGTCAATAGAAGCCGATGAAAATCAAATAGAATTTTCAGGACAGGTATGTACAAAATGGAGACCGATTAGAGTCATGAAAATTTATAAATACCTGTCAAAAGTAGTAGAGCAACCACATGTTCAAGTTTTTATTAATATTTTTGTAAGTCCAGTAAATAACCTGAAATGAAACAAAGGTGAGCGGTAAAGGTTAAAAACATTGTAGGTTACTGAAAACAGAACAAAATGTTTCAAAAGAACAAGTAATGGGTTACTCATTCGCAGCTGTACTGCAGTAATGAAAATAAATTAGCAATTCCTACAGGTGTTCCAACGTTTAGTTACCAACCGTCTGTTAAGCTATCGCCATCTTGACTAGTTACGCAATGAAGATGAGAGTTAGCGCTTTCTTAATCAAATGGCAAAATAAATATTTGTGCATTATTTTACAGGTTATTTAGCGTTATCGTGTCACAGTAGCCAAATGTAGCCCCTAGAACCACTAAGCCAACTTTGGGGTTATGTAATTGTCTAGTTTAACATAACCCAATGTACATAAAATATACATATGTCCAAAGTAATCCATATAACCCTAGAACACTAACGTTGACTCATGATTTCCACCCACATGAGTGTGGTTGGGTAAATATACCTGATGTTAGTGATGGTGTCAATAACTGTTAGTGTTCTAGTATTAACTAGATAGCTAACGTTTCTTACCCATATTGTTGCCATTGCATTTAGCTAGGTTTATTATTATTCAGTTTATTATTATTAATTTTGCTGTGTGGCGGAGTAGATGGAAGAAATGGGGGCGCTGTTTGTCATATATTAATTATTTTCAAAATGTTACCAAGTGCATCGTTAAATTAATAATGTATATTTTTCATAATAGTTTATGTGAAAGAAAATAACAAGTGCATAGCCAGGATAGACTTACTCTGTCTCTTCTTCCGTCTGCCAAAAGTCCGCCTCAGTTTTTATGATGGTAAATTGCATATACTACAGAATGTCATAAAGAGTTATTAAATAAATTTCAATTAATTCAAATGTCCCTCTTTGCCATGGAAATTAACTTAATCCCCCAAAAAACATGTCCACTGCATTTCAGCCCTGCCACAAAAGGATCAGCTGACAAGTGTTGATGAGGACAAGGCTGGAGATCACTAATGCTGGGTTAGAATAAAAGAAATTAGAAAAAAAGAATACAAGCTTTAAAAGGAGGGTGGGGTTTGCAATCATTGTTATTCCTCTGTTAACCATGGTTACCTGCAAGAAAACACTTGGAGTCATCATTGCTTTGCACAAAAAGCGCTTCACAGGCAAGGATATTGCTGCTCATAAGATTGCACCTAAATCTACCATTTATCGGATCATCAAAAACTTCAAGGAGAGAAGTTCAATTGTTGTGAAGAAGGCTTCAGTGTGCCCAAGAAAGTCCAGCAAGCGCCAGTACTAAAGTTGATTCAGCTGCGGGATCGGGGCACCATCTGTGCAGAGCTTGCTCAGGAATGGCAGCAGGCAGGTATGAGTGCCTCTGCACGCACAGTGAGGCAAAGACTTTTGGAGGAAGGCCTGGTGTCAAGAAGGGCAGCAAAGAAGCCACTTCACTCCAGGACAGACTGATATTTTGCAAAAGGTACAGGGATTGGACTGCTGAGAACTGGGGTAAAGTAATTTTCCGGCATCTGGAAAAATGCTTGGTCGGAGTAGAAAATCAGTCCGGTGCCAAGCAACAGTAAAGCATCCTGAGACCATTCATGTTCACTGACACGTATAACGAATGGTACAAAAACATCCTCTTAGAGCAACTTCTCCCATTCATCCAAGAACAGTTTGGTGACGATCAATGCCTTTTCCAGCGTGATGGAGCACCTTGCCATAATACAAAAGTGTTAACCAAGTGGCTCTGGGAACAAAACTATTTCAGGAAACTCCCCAGACCTTAATCCCATTGAGATCTTGCGGTCAATCCTCAAGAGGCAGGTAGACAAACAAAAAAACACAAATTCTGACTGTCACAAAGCGTCTTCCGGGTGCAACTAAAAAGCATTGGTTATTCAATAATGGGCTGCCATCAGCCCAGAAGGTATTTAACAGCATGCCAGGGTGAAATGCAGAGGTCTTTAAAAAGAAGGGTCAACACTGCAAATATTGAATATTTGCATGTGCTTGTAATGTCATTGTAGATAATAACCTTAGGCACTTATAAAATAATTGTAATTCTACTTCAGTATACCATAGTAACATCTGACCAAAAGTTTTAATGACTCTGCAGCAGCAAACTTTGTGTAAACCAATACTTGTGTCAATCTCAAAAATGTTGGCCACGGCTGTAGACCTCAACCATCTCTGTTTTCAGTAAATCTATTTAACAAATAGTGTAATGGCCTAAATGTGTCTTAAAATAGCAAACAGAATTGATAGAACATGTTCAAACAATGCAATGTGTTAGGATAATATACCTTTTAATAAGATGTCTTAAAAAAAGGAATTAGCAATATTTTGTTTTTATTCTCAGAGGTAGAAGAAATGCTTAATCCCTGAAAGAAAACATGTCTGGGAAACTCTGGATTATACTAATTTCAGAACCTGTTTCACTGAAATCTGAAACACTGAAAAAAATACTTATGATGTAATGTAACACTGAAAAACATGTAATCTGGAGTTTTCCCTAATATATTCTCTCTTTCAGATTGGTGCTTATTTTGGTGCAGAAATCTGTGTGGTGGATTTAGAAAATGATTCCAATACGGACCTTGTCCTCATATCTGCTCCAATGCACAAAGACAGGGAACGAGAGGGCCTAGTCTTTGTCTGTACCATCAAATCCATGGTAAACCTTTTTAGATGTTTTCTTGATGTCTCAACATGCTGCAATAAATGCACAGAGAGAAGGATGGCTGGATCCAAGCACAAAGCACAGGAAGTTTATTTGTAAAGTACAACAATGTATCAAGGGATAGGCTGGCACCAAGTCAAAGGGGAGGCAGAAAGTCTTTGGACTGGATATCAAGGTAGACAAGAGGCCAGCATGTTCCGGTCAGCATGAGTGAGACGTGGCTTGGAGCTCTGTTGCACTAATAGCTTTTTTTGTATTTCTTGGTTTACATTTGGTCTTCTATCATAGCATCTAGTTTGTGTCATTTTCCACTTCATATGAAGCCCAAGCGTGCAACAAAAGGTGTTCCTATAGGTGTAAAAGGTGTTCTCTGTCGGTTACTGGGGCTGATCTCCAAGATTTCTGTAAGACTTTGTTTGCGGACCTACCCACCCTTATTGCAGCTCAAGTGCAGTAGGCTATCAATACTACACTGAAGCCGATTGCTGACGGGGCCCTGGCTCTAAGCTCCTTCACTTTGGAAAATATCAGGGTCGCTATGGAGACACAAGCGCTGTCTGAGTAACCGGCTCGTCTCGTTGGAGGAAACTGTTGCGCCCCAGGATGCTGTTTACAGTCAACTGGCTGACAAAATCGAGTCTAGATCATGCTGCTGTTATCTGTCATATTTGTAGGAACATCTTTATCACCGCGGCCAAAAGATCAAAATGTTCCCCGAAATCACTTCCACTGTGGCCAAGCAGAGTTCCTGGACGAGAAGCGCGCCCTTTTTGAGAAGAAAGTCTGGTTCTCGTTGTGAGGCTCTTTGTTTCGATTCTCCGGAAGAGGCACAAAGCTAGTTCAGCAGCAACAAAACCTTCTAGCTACCTTGTTTCTGAGGGATCACTGAGGCAAATTTTCATATGGGATAGTGCATTATTTTCATATGGTCCATTTCAGTCTGTCTGTGCGAGTGTGTGTGTGTATACGTATGTAGATCTGTGGGTCTGGGGGGGCTGTGTGGGTGTTTATAAATGTATGTATGTATTTGCATGGGTATGCATATCTGTATAGTGTGTATGTATATGTTTGTGTGTGTGTATTTTTGCACATGTGTACATTTGTGTGTGTCCACACACGTGTACGTGTGGTTGTTTTTGTGTTTGCACACACGTATGTCTCTGTTTATAGCTTTGCATGTATGTATGTGGGTATGTGTGAGTGTGTATGCATGATTCTGTGAGTCTATCAAATATTTGATCCCCTGCTGATTTTGTATGTTTGCCCACTGACAAAGTAATTATCAGTCTATAATGTTAATGGTAGGTTTATTTGAACAGTGAGAGACAGAATAAAAAAAATAAAATCCTGAAAAACTAATTTCAAATAAGTTATACATTTATTAGCATTTTACTCAGTGAAATAAGTATTTGATCCTTTATCAATCAGCAAGATTGCTGGCTCCCAGGTGTTACCTGTATAAAAGACACCTGTCCACAGAAGCAATCAAATCAGATTTCAAACTCTCCAAACCAAAGAGCTGCCCAAGGATGTCAGGGACCAGACTGTAAACTTACACAAGGCATGGGCTACAAGACCATCGTCAAGCAGCTTGGTGAGAAGTTCACAACAGTTGGTGCGATTATTCGCAAATGGAAGAAACACAAAATAACTGTCAATCTCCCTCGGTCTTGGGCTCCATGCAAGATCTCCCCTCGTGGAGTTTCAATGATCATGAGAACGGTAAGGAATCAGCCCAGAACTATACAGGAGGATCTTGTCAATGATCCAAAGGCAGCTGGGACCATAGTCCCCAAGAAAACAATTGGTAACACACTACGCCATGAAGGACTAAAATCCTGCAGCGCCTGCAAAGTCCTGCTCAAGTAAACACATGTACAGGCCCGTCTGAAGTTTGCCAATGAACTTCTGAATGATGCAGAGGAGAACTTGGTGAAAATGTTGTGGTGAGATGAGACCAAAATCAAGCTCTTTGGCATCAACTCAACTTGCCTCGTTTGGAGGAGGAATGCTGCCTATGACCACAAGAACACCTTCCCCATCTAAGGGGACAGGAGAACTTCACCACATCAAAGGGATGAGGCCATGTATGTTGGGTGAGAACCTCTTTTTCTCAACCAGGGCATTAGTCGTGGATGGATATTCCAGCATGACAATGACCCAAAACACACAACCAAGGCAACAAAGGAGTGGCTCAAAAAGAAGCACATTAAGGTCCTGCAGTGGTCTAGCCAGTCTCCAGACCTTAAACACATAGAAAATCTGAAGGGGGCTGAAGATTCGAGTTGCCAAACATCAGCCTCAAAACCTTAATGACTTGGAGAGTACCACTAAGTCGTGTTTTGCAAAGGGGTCTTAAATACTTATTTCACTGAGTGAAATGCAAATCAATTTATAACTTATTTGAAATGCGTTTTTCTGGATTTGTGTGTGTGTGTGTGTGTGTGGGGGGGGGGGGGGGGAATTCAATGCTGTGAATCAAAATCGCATAAGCTGAAGAAGAGACAGATGATAGGTCGAGGAGATCCAGTAATGATGGGGCAACTGTAAATGGTAGGTGACTGGATTAATGCTGTTGGAGATCTTGAGGGGACCAATGAACCAAGAAGCCAGCTTTTTGCAGGGTAGATTGAGCTGGATTTGAGTGGAGACCCTCTGCCCAGGATGAGTGAGAGGAGTTGGCCGGCAGGGGCGCTTTCAGAAAACCGTTTTTGTGAGGAGTCGATGCGACATGCCCCACACCTGCTTACTGCGCTGGAACCATTCATCCACTCCGAACTCCCACGGAAACGCAGGGGGTTGGTAATTAAGAAAGCACTGAAGAGGAGTGAGACGGACAGAAGGATGAATGAAGGATTTATTTGCGTATTCTGCCCAAGCCACCTTGTGTGGCGGGCGTGATGCCGGCAGAGGTAGTTCCCGATATCCTGGTTCAGGATTTCTGTACGACAGTTGGTTTAGGGGTGGTACCCGGATCGATCATAGCCTAGTGTGTGTTCCTATGGGGTCCCGGAGGACATTTCCATAGCCGTGGGCAGATGAGGGAGCGGAATGAGACAGTGGTAAACCCTGATAATTCTGTAGATTTGTAATGAAATCCTTGGCGATGTTGGACCATGGGCGGTGTGGTACGGGTAGTTGTTCTGGCGGGTGGCAAGTGACACAGCCAGTATAACTGCTCCCAAAGGTATTCTTCTCGTACAGATGGACAACGCTTCATACTGATGTTCGATGAGTATTTATTGCTTTCTACTTTTACCAGCAAACACCGTGAAAAACTTAAATAAAATACAGATGACATTTATAAATTTAACATATTATCAGTACAAAATGCGTCTATTTTACAATAACTAAATGCAGATTCCGCTAGCCATGATATCTATCTTTTATAGCTAACCTCAATATCCTTCCGAAATATTAACTCCCATTAGCTTATGAAACAATGAATAACTTCAACATAAAGATAAATAACAGCAATCACATACTGTGTACGCCTTCTGACCAGAAATTCAGGAGTAGTTACACCTTTGGTCTCACTCTTATTCTCTTCATCATCTTACTCCGCATTCAGCATCAGAAAGTTTGAGAGAGTTCTTCCGATTAGTGCACTTGATCACATGACCACCGTATGTTAACTATTCAACAGAAATCACAGGTATTATTATTATTATTATTGCCCAAGAAATTAAAGAAGCAAGAATAACATTTTTGCTACAGGTTATTTTAAATTGTAATTGCACAACACCTGTTATAACAACACATATTCTGCGACAGCTACAGACAGGGCAGGAAAAGATGTAATCCTGAAAGTCAGCTGCCAGGGACACCCACCAGAACTGTTGTTTCGATCAAGACTGTGGTCCTGAAGATCCCAGGATGACAGAAGCTAAGAGAGGTGTGAAACGACTTCATCAATTGGGGCCTGGCAGTTGCGGGTACATACATCTTCCCTGCAGGGGTGTTTGGTGGTGCTATTTGGCTGCCTGAACGTTCCATTGGATGGGTCCCATGACAGAAGTGTCAGACTGGGGCCGCGTACCCTCTGATTTCTTTTATTAGACCATAAACAGCTTGTTAAATTCAAAATAACCAAATGTATGGTCTTCCATCTCAGCCTTCCTCAACCTGACCGCACCCCAAACATTCAAATGAAGAAGAGAAGTCTGATTGCCCCATTCCAAGGGTACTAAATGTGCATTGTAAATCACCCCACAAGAGAGATTGGCTTTTTACTTACAGAATAAATGGCAGATACAAGACAACACTCAGATGAAACCAAGATCTCCTTAGAAGATTAAGAGAGACTTCCAAACTGTTAATTACTTGCTCATTGTCTCAGCAAAATCAATTTCAAAAATGTGACCCAGAAAAAAAGGCATGTTCATTATTTGGACAAATATCACATTTACTCCAAGTTAACCCCTACAATTACTTTGGAACAATACAGTCTTCGTCTGCAAACCCTTTAACTTTCTGCAAGTTTTGTTGTGTAATGTCATTTCTTTCCCATTGATCAAGACAAACTAAAACAACCTGCTGCTTACATTTAACATAAAAAATGTATATGATAGGTACCTCAATTAATTGTGTTCCCCAATTGTGTGTTGTGTTTTTGCTGAGACAGAACTAATTGCTTTTGTATAACCCTATGAGGCTAGTTCATCCCTAGTTTCCATCAGGTGAGACAGTTGTGTGCATTGAGAGACAGGACAATAATTCCTAAAGTGATTTATGAACAACAATATTAAATAAATGGCTGAATAATAGATAAATTATCCACTTTTCTAATTTGACAAATTACATGATTATATACTTTACCTGCTTAGTACTTGTTTTTTCTTTCTTTTAGTTTGAGTTGGTCTGTACATTTAATGCTGAGATGACACTGAAGGGAGCTCCAGGAAATTTTGGCCGATTTGGAACTTCTCTTGCCCCACTATCTGATCTGAATGTGGATGGTTTCAACGATCTAGCTGTTGGAGCACCTCTGGAAAACAATGGCCATGGAAGTGTCTACATATTCCATGGGTCAAGTAGTGGAATATGCAAAATCTATTCTCAGGTGTGAGCAAGACAGCAGAAATTGACTAAGGAAAGACTTGATATGGGTATTGTGTTGTTTGTAAGTGTTAATTTATTGTATTTACCTTTACTTTCATTCTCTCTCAGAGAATTTCAGGCTCGGATTTACAGTCTGGTTTAATGTTTTTTGGATTGTCTATCAGCCAGTCTTCTTTAGACATGAGTTCAGACTCTCTCCCAGATTTGGCCGTGGGATCTAAGGGGGCTGTCATCCTACTCAGGTATTTCTATTGAGTTGTAGAGGCCATAACATACATTAATAGATATTTCAGCCTTGTAGTGATACTCTCTTAATGCACTGGATTTACAGGTCAAGGCCTATAGTAACAGTTACAACACAAGTGTTCTTCAACCCATCCAAAATCGCCACAAACTCTTCAAGTTGCAGTACCCCTCATAAAACCACTGCTACAGTCTGTTTCACCATGACCAAAAACACAGCAGACACTAAAAAAGGTTTTGAGACATCTTCAGTTTTTAATTCTAGAATTGCATTCGAGGTGTACTATTGTAATTATATTTTATTTTCTTTCATCCAGCTCAAACAAGTGTTAATTATACTTTGACCCTGGATGTGACCCGCCAAGCTCCAAACTACCGTGCTTATTATAACAGCCAAGATAAGATAAGGAAAAAAACTGAAACTGTCACCTTGACAAATGAAGAGATGTGCTTCAAACAGCCTTTCTTAATTATGGTATGTCTGTATGCTATTCCAACAGGTCTCCATGGCCTTGTGCATAATGGTTCATATAATGAATCATTATATTAACTAGCATATCAGCACTAGTAGATGCCAGTTTTTCAAAATTTCTATCTGAGCATTTCTGTTTTTCCCTTTTCCAGGGTTGCCCAGATGACGCCCTAAATGAGTTGTCCAATGAACTTGATTTCACATTTGAAGGGTTGATGTTATCTGGAGGCCTCAGACCAAGTCTTTCCCCGCAGTCTCGGACTACAACATATCATCCTGTATGCCTCTTCTCCTACCTTTTAGACAAACATGGCTGTGTGAAAGAAGTTGTTAAAAGCTAAAGAGCTAAGGATATGTGATGGGGAACATAATAAAAGTGCTACATCTGTCTTTCAGATTTGTCTTTCAATGATAAATGTGTTGTCTTCCTACAGTTAGGTTTTGAGATCAACTGTGGAACTGATGACAACTGTGTTGACAACCTGAAAGTGGATTTTAATTTCACTGGGTAAGATTACCAGAAATGTGAATTTGTTTACTGCATCTGACAAATATAATATGTGATGATTACTCTTTATCACTACTCTCTTTCAATGCTCTCTCTGTCTCTTTGTCACATACACATCTTTTAGATCCTCTGAGGTGAAAGTGGGAATAGATGATGTACTAAATGTGACAGTGTCAGTTGAGAGCCGGGAAGAAAACTCTTACAACAGTCGTGTCATTCTCACTTACCCTGCAGGACTGTCATTCAGGAGGTTCACCACAATCCAAGTACGAATTCAGTGTGTGTGTTTGAATCCTGCCTGCAGGTTAGACTAGGGGTCCTGTGTAGGACGGTGAAATTGCCTTGCAAATTCCTTGGTGATTAGTTATCATATCTGGTTGTGCTGGCTTGGGTGCCTGTGAGCTTAATCAAGATAGAAGGACTGAAAGTGTGTTCCTTCAAGCATGTGAGGGTTCTGGTTTTACCGTCCTGGTTGAGCAATCAGTTTCAGAAGATTCGTAATGCCACTAGATTTAGCACTTGGAAGACACATAACTCAACATTTAGTGTCTGGAGTGCTCTGGCATTCACTGCAGTAAAGCAGGGCATTAATCATAAAATATCATGACATTGGGAAGAGAAACAGGGTTAAAGAAGGAAAACAAATATATTAATATTAACTGTTCCATCGATTGTATGTTTTTTTCTAAAACTGTAAGTACATGGTTCAAGCCGGCTGTATTCAAGGCCTTCATTAATTACAGATCTCAGATACAATAAACTTTTGAGCAAGAAACCAGAATCTCCAATTGCTTCCTGAATTAAGATTCAATGAGAAATGTGAACGCCTTAAAAGACTGTGCAACCAGAAGTCCAAATGTGCTGAGAATGTAGTAAAAATAATAGTGTATTTTACCTTTATATTACCAGGGAAGAGTGGAGTGTAACTCCATAGACAGTGAGCACGGTATGACACCAGGACGGAGTGATTGCACCATTAACAAGCCCATCTTCAAAAGTGGTTCCAAGGTCTGTCCTTCACATTTTCATCACTGCTATATATTCTCCTTCAAAATGATTGGCACCCATACTAGTGCAATAATTACATTTAACATCCATTAAACAGTGGTTATTGTGCCTTTTAGACTGGCACAATAGCCACCAGTGGACGTCTGACAGGGCTGCCTTTTCTTGTCACACTGTACCAGCTCATTTGTAGCCGTTGGCCAGGAAATGCTTTCACATACAATATGAGAGTACTAGATAAAGAAAAACATCTTGCTGGAGTGTGACAAGACTCTGAGCAGCGAAGCGAGATAGGCTTTGGGAGGAAACAGGTTTTGGTCTTCTGCTTGCCCACAGTGACTTTTAAGATATGCAATGTGTAATTGTGGGTCAAAGGGATAAAACAAATTTTGTGTTTGCCAAAAATACCATCAGTGAAAGAAGGATGTCCTTGCAAGGGGAGGTGGAAACTGTTCAAAAGCAACGTGCAATAATAGTACCCCCAAAAATATTTTACTAAATTTGGTATCTTGTTGACTGCCTGTGAGTCATGAAGTACAGTATATTCCACATATTTACCATAGCAAATTAGAACCTGTGTCATTTGTTTTATTGACCCCTTTTCTCTTCAACCAAAACACCAAAGAAATTGTGCCACTATACCAATTGCATGTTCCTTTTTAATTACTAAAGCTATTTGTTTCAACTCTGCTCATTCTCAGGTCTTGTTTGTCCTTTCCTTTGGAATAGATAGCAACCGTCAATTTGAACAAATGGTGACTTTCTCTGCAAATGCCTCAAGGTACTGTTAGTGTGGACCTCTAAAACAAGTGTTTTCCTATAAACAATGTGTAAGGGTACAGTTAAATGTTCTGGTTCGTCGTGAATATAAACTCTTGGCAACAATATTTTAATTAACTGTCAAACCCTGTTTTATCCTGTTTAGTGGAAATAATGCACACTCCCAGAGCAGTGAACTTTTCCAAAAGAAGATAATTGGGGTGAAATACAGCATATATGTTTTGATCACAAGGTTTGTGCTACTTTGTAAACAACAATATATTATTCCTATTAAACTGGTATAACAATTTAAACTAGCCTAATCTAATCATAGACACCATTTCCATTGTATCAACACATTCAAATAATGATCATGCTTTTCATGTTTCTTTTGTTTAGACATGACGATTCAACCAGGTACATTAATTTCACTGCTGGGGAAAAAGAATTACAGAAACATGTGAAACAATCTTTTGGGGTAAATATTATGCTGTATTCATTTGTTTTATTTACTTAATATGTCAGCTTTGAATGCATTTTGTCTTAAATCTTTTTTCTGGCATTTTCTGTCTCAGGTTGTAAATTACGTAAGGGATGTTAATCTTACTGTGATAATCAAGGTGCCAATGAAACTTGGAGACAAAAATATCTGGGCCGATCAAAACAGTGTACTGGTAAGAATGAAAGCCATTTGTTGAATGATCTCACCTCGCAACCTACCCTTGTAGAAACCACCACACCATCTTTCTCTTACACACTTGATATTGATATCCTGTCAATGTCACAATATACAGTGGGGCAAAAAAGTAGTTAGTCAGCCACCAATTGTGCAATTTTTCCCACTGAAAAAGATGAGAGAGGCTTGTAATTCATCATCATATCAACTTCAACTATGACAGACAAAATAAATAAAAAAATTCCAGAATTGAATTGAAAATTATGGTGGAAAATAAGTATTTGGTCAATAACAAAAGTTTATCTCAATACTTTGTTGTTTACCCTTTGTTGGCGATGACAGAGGTCAAACGCTTTCTGTAAGTCTTCACAAGGTTGTCACACACTGTTGCTGGTATTTTGGCCCATTCCTCCATGCAGATCTCCTCTAGAGCAGTGATGTTTTGGGCTTGTTGCTGGGCAACACGGACTTTCAACTCCCTCCAAAGATTTTCTATGGGGTTGAGATCTGGAGACTGGCTAGGCCACTCCAGGGCCCTGAAATGCTTCTTACGAAATCACTCCTTCGTTGCCCGGGTGGTGTGTTTGGGATCATTGTCATGCTGAAAGACCCAGCCACGTTTCATCTTCAATGTCCTAGCTGATGGAAGGAGGTTTTCACTCAAAATCTCACGATACATGGCCCCATTCATTCTGTCCTTTACACGGATCAGTCGTCCTGGTCCCTTTGCAGAAAAACAGCCCCAAAGCATGATGTTTCCACCCCTATGCTTCACAGTAGGTATGGTGTTCTTTGGATGCAACTCAGCATTCTTTGTCCTCCAAACACGGCGAGTTGAGTTTTTACCAAAATGTTATATTTTGGTTTCATCTGACCATATGACATTCTCCCAATCTTCTTCTGGATCATCCAAATGCTCTCTTGCGAACTTCAGACGGGCCTGGAGATGTACTGGCTTCAGCAGGGGGACACGTCTGTCACTGCAGGATTTGAGTCCCTGGCGGCGTAGTGTGTTACTGATGGTAGGCTTTGTTACTTTGGTTCCAGCTCTCTGAAGGTCATTCACTAGGTCCCCCCGTGTGGTTCTGGGATTTTTGCTCACCGTTCTTGTGATAATTTTGACCTCACGGGGTGAGATCTAGCGTGGAGCCCCAGATCGAGGGAGATTATCAGTGGACCTGTATGTCTTCCATTTCCTAATTTTAATACTTTTATACTGATAACAAGTTCAAACAGGTGCCATTAATACAGGTAACAAGTAGAGGACAGGGGAGCCTCTTAAAGGACAAGTTACAGGTCTGTGAGAGCCAGAAATCTTGCTTGTTTGTAGGTGACCAAATACTTATTTTCCACCATAATTTGCAGATAAATTCATTAACAATCCTACAATGTGATTTTCTGGATTTGTTTTTCTCGTTTTGTCTGTCGTAGTTGAAGAGTACCTGTGATGAAAATTACAGGCCTCTCATCTTTTTCAGTGGGAGAACTTGCACAATTGGTGCACAATTTTTGCCCCACTGTAAGTAGTAATTTTGCCATGCACTCTAGAAAAAATAGATTGGCTTTGCAAAACATGGTCACTAGTTAAGTCCTGACCAGGGCTTATTCATGAGCTGTAGGAGGGTGACATGCTTATGGGGTTGGTGGTTGTAGTGTTTCCACCTCCGTAATGAAAAGAAGTTAATGGGGCCAGGTCTAGGGTCAGGCCAATCAGGTAAATATCAGCTGATTAGCCTGATACTACATAGCATCACTGGCATAATGGGGATAATTTCCAAGTCATTAAACGTTGTGGTTGAATGATGGTTGAATTTCATTGAACAAACCACCCAATGAAAACAGTATTTTTTTCAAAATTAAAAAAACTCAAAATGCACTGTTCCAAATAATTTTGCACATTAGAGTTTCAAAACATTTTATAGGTTGTAAAGAACTGGTCATTCATTGAATTTGCTGCATTAGGAGGTCATATTTACTGATATCAAAAGCAATTTCAATCAAACACCCTTAACCCCTTACCCTTAAAGGTCTAAGGGCTTCTTGGGATGACCAAAATATGACAGCACTATCTTGACCTTTTGACCTTTTTGAAGATTCTCAAAACCCTTAACTAGAAGGAGGACACAAATGTGCGTTGAAATGTGCACCCGTTACATTTCTATTCATATCTCCAGATTGGTTAAATATACAGTTTCACCACGTTGTATGGGACAGTCTTCCAAAAAGAATGCATCATGTGTGTATATGTGTCTATAAAGTGTCTTCAAAGTAAAAGCCTTCCAAATCTCGATCACAAAAATACTAACATAAAAAACAAATGCACCCGTTACATTTCTATTCATATCTCCAGATTGGTTACAGATAGAAGCCTACAGTTTCACCACGTTGTAGGGAACAGTCTTCCAAAAAGAATGCATCATGTGTGTATATGTGTCCATGTTACGCACGCCTTTTGGAAAGGGAGCGTAACACCCTGCTGTGCGTGCAAACCCGTGTGAAATAATAGAAATAAGGTATGGGGTCGTGAGGTGCAAGTGAGGAAGACAACAAACTAACGGTACCGTGCAGGGGATTTATTGTTCCACATAACACAAACACAGTAAAATGGGGAAAGGGGCTGGGCGGCACCAAAGCAAAGAAAGCAAATGTCAGAAAACCCCCTAACCAACACTTACCTAACAAAATAATACCTTCCCCTGGCTAAGCTAAGAAATACAAGGGGTGGTCCGCCCAGGTCTTACCTAGTGTGCATAGACAATTTACTCCTACGGGTAAATGTATGCCCGCGGGCCTCTTGCCTACACACTCCCAGGGTGCGGTCCCCTTCCCCCTTGGGAACAAACAAACAGAGGGTTATGGACATACAACAAACAACTCAAACAGAACAGGTACCTACTAATAAACCATAAACCAAAAACCCCAACTTACAAACTAACTAACTAAGTGACACTTCTAACAACTCTCAACAACAAACCACAGTCAACAAAACGAGGGAGAGACAGAGAGAGATCTAGAGAGAGAGATTCAGAGAACAAGAGATAGCGATCTGATGGGGTGGTGAATGGAGGGATTTTGTACTGCGGATGGAAGGATGTGATTGGTTGATGGGACAGGAACCAGCTGAACAGTATAACGGGAGGGAGATGAACTTGATTGATGGGATTGGTGGCACCTGTGTGGGAAAAGGGGAACAAACAGCAACACATACAAACACACAGCGACACAGACACACTGGGGACGTAACAGTCCATAAAGTGTCTTCAAAGTAAAAGCCTTCCAAATCTCGATCACAAAAACACAAACATAAAAAAAATGCACCTGTTACATTTCTATACATATCTCTAGAGTTTGTAATTATGGAAGCCTACAGTTTTTCCATGTTGTAGAAGACAGTCTGCTGCAAAGAATGGCATTTAGTGTATGTATGTCTGTAGTAGAAGCCTTCCAAATCTAAACCACAATATGACTGTATTTCATGATTTCATCAAAAAACCTAGAGGTTAATGTGATCTGATCAGAATCAAATCTGATCTTAGAATTTTATATAAAGTGATCCCCCATCAAGATACAGGGACCCAATAATAACAATTCTGGTTGATATTTTTCTGGTTTTGAAAGACATTTTTTCATTTTCTTCAGAAAGTTTTTCTGTTTATTTTGTTATATGTTCATACAATAAACAACTTAGAGTAGTTTTAAACCCCAGGGGATGTTCAAATTAGAAATAGAATGCCCTACCTGTAGGAGTATACTATGTGCTTCTCAATAAAAACAACTAATTGTCAACATAAGTTTTTTTATATTCTCTTCACACATGTTCACCAATATACTCATGGAGTCTTCTCAAACAATGTTCCCTATTTATCCTCCTTCTAGTTAAGGGTTTTGAGAATCCACAATATATAGGACATTATTCTAATATAAAGGTCAAGATAATCCTGGCAAATTTTGGTCATCCCAAGAAACCTTTAACAGGGCAGGTTACATGTTAACACATGTTAACACCTTCACAATTCTTGCATCCATTGAACTTGTGTTTATGGAGAGTTTCTGCTTAAATTTCTTTGCAGAATGTCAGAATATCTCTCCCAGAGCTGCTGTTTTGATGTGAACTGCCTCCCACCCTCATAGATCTTTTGCTTGAGGATGCTCCAGAGGTTCTCAATAGGGTTGAGGTCAGGGGAGGATGGGGGCCACACCATGAGTTTCTCTCCTTTTATACCCATAGCAGCCAATGACACAGGGGTATACTTTGCAGCATGAGATGGTGCATTGTCATGCATGAAGATGATTTTGCTACGGAAGGCACGGTTCTTCTTTTTGTACCATGGAAGAAAGTGGTCAGTCAGAAACTCTATATACTTTGCTGAGGTCATTTTCACACCTTCAGGGACCCTAGGGGGGCCTACCTGCTCTCCCTATGATTCCGTCCCAAAACATGTCTCCGCCACCTGCTTGCTGACGTTACAGCCTTATTGGGACACAGTGGCCATCAACCAACCATCTACAACTCCATCCATCTGGACCATCCAGAGTTACACGGCACTCATCAGTAAACAAGACTGTTGAAAATTTGTCTTCATGTAATTCTGGGCCCACTGCAACCGTTTCTGCTTGTGAGCATTGGTTAGGGGGGCCGAATAGTAGGTTTATGCACAACTGCAAGCTTCTGGAGGATCCTACACCGTGAGGTTTGTGGGACTCCAGAGGCACCAGCAGCTTCAAATACCTGTTTGCTGCTTTGTAATGGCAGTTTAGCAGCTGCTCTCTTAATCCGATGAATTTTTCTGGCAGTAATCTTCCTCATTATACTTTTATCTGCACAAACCCGTCTGTGCTTTGAATCAGCCACACATCTCTTCACAGTACGATGATCACGCTTAGGTTTTTGTGAAATATATAATGTTTTCATACCTTCAAGGCATTGCACTATTTGACGCTTTTCGGCAGCAGAGGGAACCTTTTTCTTTCCCATATTGCTTGAAACCTGTGGCCTGCTTAATAATGTGGAACATCCTTCTTTAGATGTTTTCCTTTATTTGGGCTAAACTGGCAAACTAATTATCACAGGTGTCTGAGATTGATTTTAGTGATCCAAAGAGCCCAGAGACACCATATCATCCATGAGTTTGATTGAAAAACCAAATATTTAATGTTGATGACACTTAATTCCTTTGTTGATGACACTTTGCATAATAATTTGGAACGTGGTGTAGGGGTGACTTTCCATGTTTTTGAAAGCATCGAAATTTCAGAGACCCAAATTCATGCATTGTAGCACTTCAAAGGACCTTGTCGAACCCTGTAATATGTTCGACTGGATTGACAAATATTTGTATTTCAGATTCCAGGTTGTCATAGAGACAAGAATGAAGTACTGATTGCCACAGACTTTGTTGAGAGACTGAAGAGAGATTCTGTTGTGGTAATTTCTTTGTCCTTAAATTCTGAAGTTTTCCATCGAATTGCACTTTAGTTTACTATAGTTTTTTGAGTCTATCATATAATGCTATAACACACTTTTTAAAATGTAATTATAGGCAATAGGTAATGCACAATTAATTTTGTTTAGATAATGATTATTTAATAAGGGCAATCATAAAATATTTAGCATCAATAGTTTCACGTACTTTTGCTTTTGCTGCTTTTAATTCTGCATTAGTTAAAGAAATTTTCAAAATTATAATTCCATCTTTCTCTCTCACAGGACTGCTCTGTTGCAATCTGTGGGGTGTTTATGTGCAAAGTCTTCATGAGAAAAGGTGCTCAGAACTCTTACAACATTGCTGGAAATCTCAGCTCTGGATGGATAGAACAGGTAATGTAACCAGTGTTATGTTGTACAAATCAGAACCACCATATTTTTGTCTTTTTCTATAAGTGATTGAGTGAGCATGTCTTAAGTAGTATGTGTGCCCATTAGAGCAATCGGTAGATTTTAGAGAATTTCCCGGAACAAAGTTTAAGTTGACATGCGCAGGAAACAGCGTAGCATTGTACGATACTGTACCTTTTTCAAAACTCAGATCCACACCAGTGAAGCAATCGGCCAGAGGGACAGGCTGTGGGAGGGTGGGCGTCGGCCAGAGGGACAGGCTGTGGGAGAGTGGGCATCGGCCAGAGGGACAGGCTGTGGGAGGGTTGGCGTCGGCCAGAGGGACAGGCTGTGGGAGGGTGGGCGTCGGCCATAGGGACAGGCCCGTGGGAGGGTGGGCGTCAGCCAGAGGGACAGGCTGTGGGAGGGTGGGCGTAGGCCATAGGGACAGGCCCGTGGGAGGGTGGGCGTCGGCCAGAGGGACAGGCCCGTTGGAGGGCGGGCGTCGGCCAGAGGGACAGGCCCATTGTAGGGTGGGGGCGTCAGCCAGAGGGACAGGCCACGGGAGGGTGTATAGCTAAAAAACAGAGATCAATACACCTAACACAAACCACCCTAAAGCCTTTATCAGCCACCACATTCCGCTTACCATTGCCTACGCCTTCCAATCAACTCACCATAGTACCTCCCGCAATTCTTGTATATAACCTTGTCCATAACCTTGTCCTCCATCTGCCTGATAGGCCATGCATCTGTCACTGACACTGAACTGCCATTAAATGACATTTATATCAATATATCCGGAACGGTTATACTAAAAGAAAAAGTAAGAAGTATACCAATTTTTCCATGTTACAGACGGCTGCAAAGAATGACGTGTGGTTTGTTTATTTCTGTAAAGCAGAAGCCTCCCAATCTCAACCACAAATGCATAGTACATCAAGATGTCAGCAGCAACACTAAATCATGGCAGCAATATGCAGAAGCATATATGTTGCTTTTGAAGGACCCTGTTCTTCCACTTCATGAATATCGCTGAGACCAACACCTACATTATGTACCAGGGTCTCCAGAGGGCTCAACCCATACAAAACAACATCCTCATCACCCACAAGGCCTTTGTGGAGCAGCTTGTGGCTGAGATGTGTTCCACCTGACACTGAAATTCCTGAGGAGAAGTGACATTTTAAATTCAGTTTAATACTTTTTATTTTCATACCATAAACAACTTATAGTTGTTTTGAACCCCTGGGCGTCCAAATGTGATGTAAAACAGACTACCTATTGTATTTTACTATTTCCGGAAAACCTAAACAACTCACAAAGACACATTTCTTGAAAAACAATATTCATCAGTCATTCTACCCCACTCGCCCATCACCAAAGTTTTACCCAGTAACCTTATGCGTGGTGACAACAACAGATTCAGGACGGAATCTAGCCACCCACCAGGGGGGCACCAACCGCCCCGGTACTGTGCCCCAACACAGTGGAGCCTGAAACACTGAATAAATGTGTACACAGGCATGCCCTGACATGCAAATAAATGTGTACACAGGCATGCCCTAACATGCATATTCATTTGTAAACAGGCCCTAACATGTCTGATCCTGTTGACAACCATTTCTTTGATTTACCCAGTAAATCTATGTGGACACCTTAGGTGATTAAGCTTTCTGCACAAAGAACAGTTACACAGATGGCCCAGTAATAACATGCAGACATCATTCAATGCATGATCAGCATGAACTAGAAAGCTCAGATTCCCTCTCCCACATGTATGGCCCAATCTACACATCCAACTTTCTTCTTACTCCCTATACATTGATACGTAGTACCTTTCCATTAAGCTGAACACACTACAAACAAAGTGTACAATCCATTAATGCACATGAGTTCAGTAAAATCACCATTACAATAACTCTTGTTATACAATGCAAATATGCACCAAGCTAGCTTCCTAGCTGAGTGCCTTCAATCTGAACAACTGCTGATATTAGCTTAAACCATTCTTAAACTGTCATTTGTGCTCACCTTTCTTTTCAAATATGTTAATAAGCAGTTGTTTTCCGTCAGTTTTTTTTCTTTCTCTTTCCTTTATTTTAATTTTGTGGTACCCCGATTTCCCTTTCTTGGGTAAAGACATGACTATATCATAGTAGCAGTCAGTCCACTCGATTCATTGCGTTTTTGAGACAAATCTTCGTGCAGGGGTTGACTAAAACAATTTGTCTCTTTTGTAAGCAGTGAGTGGCCTCGAAGAGACTCCACAATTTTTGGGATATAGAAAGTTCAGCCTCTCAACCGATTTATTCAGCTAATTTAAATGTAGTCACTAATGTAAATAATTGATGTCACAAATTACAAAATATCTAAACAAAAACCTGGGCAATCAGTCTCACTTTCCCCCTACCTCGATCCCCCTGATTATGAGTACATAATACATTAAGTGGGTCCATATTAAAGCTGAACTATTTACTATTTACTGTCCACACACTTTAATTATACACTTTTAATTTTAAAATTGTAAATGTGAAAATGTAAATGTGGACAAAAGACAAATGTTAAGAGGTCAGTAGCATGTGCACAGATCCAGGAGGTTCCAGAAATGTCCAGAGCTGACCTGTGATGGCTGGTTAAAAAAAATTATATTGATACTGGGCCTTTTACTTCTCATCAGTACGAATATTTTTATCATAGATTATTAGTATTAATTGGATCTAATGATCCAAAGAACATTAGTCTTAACCAGTGGTGCTAAACCCCCACCCCCCCACTCTCAGAATTCTCCAATGTATGAGCCTGCAAAATGAAATGAAGCGCACTGTATTGATGTGCAATTGGCATAGTTGTGCAATTGGCATAGGTAAGTCATGTGCAATTCAACAATGTGCAAATATGCAGAGGGCACGGTTGCCCATACTATGGTGCTAGACCGAGTGGAAAACTGTCTTATTAAGACAAGGAATACTTTGTCTCCATAAGCAACCATGTAAAGCAACAACATTGCTTATCATAATTATCCAGATGAAACCCAAATATATTTAGCTCTCTTAACTAGTGACTATGGTATCATTGACTCACTCTATTAGTGTCTTGAACATTTGAATGACTGCATGAGCTCGAACTTTCTTCCAACTAAATACTGTGAGAATCATTTTGCTGACTTGATGTATTAATTGATTATACAGTGTCATAAAATTCAAACCTGCATTAAGAGAGCAAGTGGCATTCGGAGAGCAAGAGGAATGTTGGGGTCATAAAGCTAGGAGAGGATCTGGTCTTAGTTAATTGATGACACCTATTGAGCCCTGGGACCCTTTGACCTTCTGTTCCTGCTATCACTGGGTTGTTCCTAGATCAATTGGTATCTGGCCATTAGGGGGTGATACTTAAAGCTGGGAGCAATTAGAGCACCTGGATGAACAGGAGAGAGAGAATACAGATGGGGCCAGGAAGGGAAAATGTTTTGACACACCCCTAGACTGAGTTATACAAAATGAATATGCAAATACTCTTTGTGTATAAAGTATGGCATGTAACTATGAAATGGGGGTGATGCTTCCCTGTCACTCTGGGTAAAAGGGAACCAGACTCTCCTTGCAAGTGAATCTTTAATAAACTGTTTAATTGTGCTAAAGACTTTCTTTCTTTTCAGCCTAAATAATAATTCTAGACATAGTCAATTTGCCAAAATAATACAAATAAAATAATTGTTGTTGGTGCCAAAGACAAGAAACTAGCACTCAGTGAATACCTTGAAACTATCCTTTAAAAATAAAAGACAGGGAATACCTTGAAACTACCATTTAAAAAGACAAGTTACAAAGGGGGAAATTATGGATTCTGATTTAAATTTCATCAGCCAAATAAAATGACAAACCTCTGACTAATGTCACATAAAAGGCATCTAAACATATCCATGCTTTTATCCCCAGTAGGTTGGATTAATATTATTGCCTGTTTCCAGGTCTTACAAAAAAAGTCCTATGAAAAAAAATCTGCTGTGGCTCGAGTTCTGACTAAGAAGGCTAAGAAACACATAAAACCAACTATTAGGTCTCTGCTCTGTTTCCCAGTATCCCATAGAAGTAAATTACATCTTAGACCTATTCTCTCATTGTGAACCCTCTAGACCCCTCAGGTCATCAGGGTCTGGCCTGATAACCGTTTCCAGAATAAGGACAAAGGTTGGTGAGGCACGGTTTAGTCATTATGCTGTTGGAAACCTTTATTTTCTTCTGGCCTGTATTTATCTTTTTAATGATCTTCTTGCCCTCATAAATGTGATGTTTTTATTTGTATGCTTTGTCTTTTCTGCAAAATCTTTTTGTAGTATGCCTGATATACATTTTTTATAATGTTAAGCATTTTGAATTGAGTGTAAAAATGGATGGAATGTGCAATACAAATAAACTTGTCTTACACTTAAGCAATAACAACCTCTTTCACCCCATTTCACATGTTCTGCAGATTGGTCTCGAGTCTGCCCAGTTCAGCTTGGTCAGCACAGCCACTCTTGATTATGACAGAAACCAATACATCTATTTTTCTTCAGACTCAAAAAACAACCCACCAGTCCAGACGGTAGCTTTCTCTTAATTTTCACATACTTCCTTGTATTATTGATGTATTATAATGTAGCTTGTTGAGCTAGTTGAAATTGCATATTCTTCTCACCGGCAGATTGAAACTCAAGTGGAGATCTACCCTGAGGTTGACTTAACCAAGGAGATTTTTGGTGGTGCTTTGGGAGGTCTGCTCCTGTTAGCTTTGATCACTGCTGGGCTGTATAAGGTAGAAGTCCTCACCCTGTGCAGAAAAAAACGACTATATATTACAATGGAAAAATATTATATGTATTGTCCCATATGAAATAATGTGAAGTCACCTAACATATCATCTGGTTTTAGCATTTGTAGTTTGATATCACATATTGCTTTACGTGATTATTCTATCAGAAACTCTTTTTAGGCCTTATGCAATCCAGAGATGTACTATTGGATTTGTCACCCTGTAGATACCCAGCTGTTTGATAAATGGAAGCTGAGAGCTATTTGTCATACAATGGTGGATGCCAAAGAGGCCCAGGATTGTATTATTTTACAAGATTGTCTGTCAAGTTTATGGTATATATGTTGGTGTATTTATTGTAGCAAATACATTCTTGTTAACTGCATAAATCACAATTACACATGGTTTCTGTCGTTAACCAATCTCAATCCCTCTCTTTTTCTTAGGCTGGATTTTTCAAGAGCCGTTTCAAGCAGATGATGAATGATGCATCAGGTGACATGCCTGGGAATGACGGAGAAGCTGTCCCGGCTGAATAACCACAAACAACTGCGCTTGTTCAATACATTAAAGTTATAGTTCATAAAAACATTACAAAATGACATAGTTTCCTATCCCTGTTGGTGTTCACAAACCAATTTGTACTTGAACAATCGCTTTAATGTTATGACAGCTGTTGATAGCTGTGTAGTGTTTTAGCCCTTGTAAATTTTTTTTTTTATTAAGATGGGGTTTGTTTAGATAACTCGTCCATATTTTAATACAATATACTTTTCAATAATAATGTTAATCTAGTTTTGGGGCAAAACCGTAAATACATGTTATAATTCCCAACTATAATATATAATCTAAATTACAAATACAATTGTCAATAAATTTAAACTATGTTTCAGGTGATTTTTGTCTGGAAATATAGCCTGGAAGAGTATGCTTGTACAACACTGGAAGTGGATGATTGTACATTGCCAATGTAAATGAATGAGGAGGACGATGCTTCCTAAATGGACAGACTGAGAACAGCAATAATATGCAAGGGATTGAAGTGGTTAGATCAAATTGGCCAAGCACTGTTCAATGAGCCACAAATCATACTACTTGGCTGTTTAGGATGTGCAAGTGCAAGATACATGAATATGGAGAAAGTACTGTTAGCTTTTTTGTTGTTTAAGTGGAGACCATTGTTTCCAAACATAATCAGCTTGATTTAATCTGGCAAATTGGAATTAAAAAAGCAGAGGCCATTTCTTTGGGCAGTTTTTTGTCCAGATTCTAATACATTGCAAATTGAAGGTGTGGTTAGTGAACTCATGTACACTTGCAATTTATATGAATGGGAAGAAAATACTGCCAATTGGGGTGAAAAAATAGATCACATGGTATCAGGGCTCAGGGAGTGGACCCAAATGCAGACAGAGGCTAGAGGACTGGTCAGGGGTTTTAATAACCAGTAGGCAAGAATAATCAATGACCAACAGGCAGGGGTTCAGTACACAAGCAGACCCGGTTTAGGTACAGGCGGACAATAGACAGGAGCCGTGGTTGAGTAGGCAGGGAGAGGTTCGGTACACAGGAGATCAATCAAGGGAAAGGCAAAAAAAGAATCGGGAAAACAAGGGAGCGGGTCTACTTGACAAACACACAAGACGATCTGGCAACAGGAACAAGGAAACATCCAGCAATAAATACACAAGGACTAATGGGAACATGGGAGACACCTGGTGGGGGTGGAGACATTAGGTAGGTCAAGTGAATAGAATCAAGGTAAGACACATGCGAGTTCACATTTTTTGAACAGGCCTTAAAACAAAGCATGTACTAGCCTCTTCTGTGGGCAGTATTTGTTCCCCATTCAAAGACATTACCAATGGAAGGTGTAGTAAACACATAAAACCCACTGAATGATCACTATGAAGACAACTGTTAATAGGTATTCCACTATTATTGCAATCAACAACATTATCAAAGGGGAAAAAATATATTAATCACTCATCAACTACACTGGACCAAATGAGTTAAAGCTAACAGGAACAATAGTAAAGTGTTGAACTTCATACGTTGGCCACTTGCGTGAATGACAAACCAGACAAGAGGCTGTGTTGGTTTAGTCGATGTATTCATTCACGTTATCGGAGGATGAAAAAGGTCAATTGGATCTTGTTGTGACATTGAAAACATAGTACAGCATTGTGAGACCGCAGAATAAATGTACAGTGTTGTGTTACATACAAGATTGTTGCACTACAAGAAAATCATTCTGGACTCTATACACTTTAAAAAAAAGAAAAGATTATTGAACATTTAATATCCATTGACAATAGGAACAGTGTACAAAAGGGATTGCAGTTTTTTTGCAGCAAATTTGAAATGTCACCCCCCCCCCCCGGTTACATGCCTTTTATATGAATGCTTTGGAGATTTTTATGGGTTTTATAACAGAGGTAACAGGGTTGACCAGGATGTAGTGACAGACAGAATAAAATGACAGTTAATTACATTCAGATTATTATCATATACCTACACACACAAACACGTGTGTGCAGGCATACACACACAAACACACTCACAGAAACAAATTCACACACTAGTACATATCTATATTAATAGAACAACCACACAGCCCCCCCCAGACCCCCACACATCTGCATACATATTTATACACACACATAGACAGACCTAAGCGGCCCATATGAAAAACAAAATGAACGAGAGGGGGCTAAATACCCTCGCTACTTACAGCGTTACCCACTACAGTAAGCCAGCTAGGAAGTGCACAAGCAACAGCCATGAAGGGAAGTTTGCGGGCAAACACCCACTAGCCGAACTAGAATTATGAGTTAAAAAGATGTACATTTGCAGTCTGTCAGTTATCTGAAGTGAAACATGTAATAAAAACCAATGATAAAACAGGTGTCGGTGAAAATAGCACCGTGCATCAATACAACAGAGACAGACCAGCAGAGTGAAAGAAACCTGCATCCGACAAATGGAGCAGGCTGCACTGTTCCGTCAGTAATGGGGAGAAATGTCCCCTCAGTGATCTTTCAGAAACGAGTGGCTTAAACAAGTTTTCAAAGTGGCTGCTGAACCAGCTGAACCAGCTTTGTGCCTCCTCTGGAGAATCAAACTGAGGAGCATCATCGTTGTGGTCCACATGTAGTCTAGCAGGAAACCGGAGCGAGAACCTGACTCTCTTTTCAAAGAGGGCATGCTTCACATCTAGGAATGCAGCTTGTCTCTTTGCCAAGTTGAGGTGAAGTCGGGGAAGATCTGGATCTTTTGGCCGCGGTAATAAAGCTGCTCCTTGGATTGCCTCTGGATGATCGCCTCCTTTTCTCTGAAGTTGTGGAACTACCCACGAAAGCTTAATAACTTGGAGAGGACCTGCAAAGAGGAGTGGGACAAAATCCCTCCTGAGATGTGTGCAAACCTGGTGGTCAAATACAAGAAATGTCTGACCTCTGTGATTGCCAACAAGGGTTTTGCCCCCAAGTACTAAGTCAAGTCAAAGGGGTCAAATACTTATTTCACTGAGTAAAATGCAAATCAATGTCTAACTTACTTGAAATGTGTTTCTCTGGATTTTGTTGTTGTTATTTTGTCTCTCTGTGTCTTTCCCATGTATTGGGAAATCATTCAACAATAATGGCACTCTATTTGTCAGGGTTCCACCCTGACCCAGCTCATCTCCAGTCCTACCACCCCCTCTAGTGGCCTTGCACCGAGCACCAAGTCACCAAGCACCCAGTCATCAGTTACAAGCCAAGCATTCACACCTGAATCCCATTACTCTCATCAGCACCACTATTAAAGTTTCTGTGTTCCACCTCCAGCTTGCCAGTTCAAACAAAGTACTAAGAAACACGCCACGTTTTTGACTCCTGTATTTCTCAGCCTATTTTTACATTAGGTCTTTAAATATGTGAGATTCGCTACGCTTGTTATATCCATGCTTACTTATTTTTCTCCTCTTTTATTTTCAAGCCAATCTACAACACTCGCCTTGATTTCCCAGGCTCGTTATATTGGGGCTACTCAACACCTCGCTCGTCCCACCCCGAGCTCCAACTTAATTTGCCGAATGAACACCTCGTTGTGCATTTGTGTCCCTTCCTACGATCCGCTAGTCCGGTCCCTTACACTATTGGAAAAATAGAGCTCCAGCTGTTTGTTGCTCGGGAAAGAGTAGGTGGACAGTCAGAGAGAGGGGATAGAGAATCAGAAAGAGATTATTGATGATCAGAGAGTAGATGAAGGTTCAGAGAGAACATGGGTATGAGAAAGAGGTGGTGATGGTTAAACAGATGGTGTAGAAAAATAAATACAGAAAAATCAATCCTGGAAAAAAGATTTTCTCAATTGCAATAACGAAAAAAATGGCACAGGCACTCTACAAAGAGTTTATATAAATCTGCTGCACTCCGTCACTTAAGAACCAACATGTCAAGGTCTGACACAGCCACAGGATGTTTTGCCCATACCTCAAGGTCTCAGCTATTTGCACATTCAAAGACTGCAAAGCAATATATATGTTCAGTAGAGAACACAAGCCCTCTGCAATATGTTGACAGATAAAAATAAAAGTACAAAGAAATGGTGAGGTTACACACAGTAGAAATAAATGTAGGTTTAGACCAGCAAGCTATTTACATTGTGGGATAATGGCTAAGCAAATCACCCAAGGAGTGAGCAATTATTAATATGGCCAACTTAGGAAAACACCACATTCAGAGATTTTGGCTGTAAAAATAACAGAGCCTAACAAAGATATCCTTAAGACATTCATCAGAGTGCAGAAGAAGCACACGGCATTATGATGACATTATTCTGGAGTTGACTCTTACCCAAAAGATCCTTATGGAGTGTGGCATCATTAGGGATGGTTATATGCAAAACCTTCAGGTGGATCCATTTGGTGTTCACCTGTACACTGAAACTGGTATGGGAATTCTGGCTGACGTTTCTGGCTGATTGAGGCACAATATCACAAATCACCACCCGTAGGTTTCATCAAGTGGAGACAGACTACAGCTGGGATTGCATCCAGAGTGTTCTTCTGACACTGTCATCAGTTCCTACTTGGAGAGAGCGCGCAAGTTGGAAATAGAATGACAAAGGTGTAAAAGTGTCAGAGGTGTTTCAGGAAGCGGACCAATGCACAGGCGGTTGGCTCAAAAAGGCTCTTTATTCAGACTGGAATTTACCAGGGTGTAGTACAACTGACTACGACCGTATACACATAACAGGAAACAATCACGGACACAGAGACAAGACACACAGGGGATTAAGTAGCCAACTACATTAGATGCAGCTGGCGGGTAATCAGGAAGGGTGTGTTCACAGGACATGGGAAAACAG
>JACXGK010001096.1:57452-78252 GCA_016801125.1 Novumbra hubbsi | reverse complement strand
ATTGGCCGTTCTTTACTTCTTTGAGTTGATATGAACAGTATATTAACAGTATTTAAAAAAGTGATTTGCTCTAAGCAACAACATAATTAAAGCTTAATTAAATGTGTCTTCATTCAACAAAACAATCACAGGGTCTCCACTGAATTCCTCTTAATTGAATTACTTGGTGCACAAAGTCCACTTAAATATCAAAATCCCTCATTTCAAAGAAAAACACATATATTACAGTATAGCTGAACCCAAAACAACACACTTGCAATTAAAAACATACAGTACTTCCGGAAAGTATTCACATTCACAGTTATTTTACAGCTGTATTCCAAAATGATTTAAATGACATTTTATTCAAAAATGTCTACACACAATACCCCACAATGACGTGAAAAACGTTTTTGAAATGCTTTCAAATCTATATAAAAAAATGACAATTCTGTTAATTCAGTTGATCGGACATGATTTGGAAAGGCACACATTGTCTATATTGTTCCGTGAATAGAAGAAACCTTCTGGAAGGACAACCATCTCTGCAGCACTCCACCAATCAGGCCAGACGGATTCAGTAAAAGGAACATGACAGCCTGCCTGGAGTTTGCCCAAAGGCAACTGAAGGACTCTCAGACCACGAGAAACAAAATGATTGGGTCTGATGAAACAAAGATTTAACTCTTTGGCTTGAATGACAAGCGCCTTTTCTGCAAGAAACCAGGCACTGCTCATTGCCTGGCCAGTATCATCACTACAGTGAAGCATGGAGGTGGCAGCATCATGCTGTGGGGATGTTTTTAAGCGGCAGGAACTGGGAGACTAGTCAGGATTGACGGAAAGATGAATGCACAATATACAGAGACGTCCTTGATGGAAACCTGCTCCAGAGCGCTATGGACCTCAGATTGGGGCAATGGTTCATCTTTCAAAAGGACAACTACCCTAAGCACACAGCCAAGACAACAAAGGAGTGGCTTCGGGACATTTCAGACTTGAACCGGATTGAACATCTCTGGAGAGATCTAAAAATGGCTGTGCACCGACGCTCCTCATCCTACCTGATGGAGTTTGAGTGGTCCGGCAAAGAAGAATCGGCAAACGGCCACAAAATAGGTGTGCGTGCTTGTAGTATCATACTCAAAAAGACTTTGAGACTGTAAATGTTGCCAAAGATGCTTCAACAAAGTATTGAGCAAAGGCTGTGAATACTTATGTACATGTTTATATTTTTGTTCTTAATCTTTGCAAATCTATTAAAAATATTAAACAAATATGTTTGGCTGTAACATAACAAAATATGGAAAAAGTGAAGCGCAGTGAATACTTTCTGGATGTATGTGTATCCCATGTTTTACATCCTTAAATTTCATAAAATCCTTGCCTTTTTGTCAGTGATTGTTTTCTCAACCAGGGGGAGAAGCTCATTGGTTAGGAAGGTGCCATAAGCGTCCAGGAAGGCAATGCCCTGAGGTTCATAAACATCTGCCACAACCTGTTATAGAAACATAGACAAGATCTTTGTGACACAAGACTAAGTGGTTAAGATGATGGCAAAAGGGATGTTTGGTTTTCATGTGTACCAACCTCAAATTGCTGGACCAGCTGCTTGGGTTTGACCCGGGTCAAAATCTCGTACTGGCCCATTTTACGCTTAAGCAACTCCTCATAGGTCAGAATGAAGGTGATGTTGCTATTGGCTGCAATATTCACAGACACAGAAAACTTCTCCATCTTTCTCCCTGAAGCCCTAGAGTGCACACAAACACAGATATAGACACCCGGTTGGTGGATTTTGAAAAGAATACTCAAACATAGCTGTGTTTAAAGAGCTCCTGATGTATTAGACTTTCCATTTTCACTGATCCATTCACTCACTTGACGAGTCCCGCAGTCTGTCCGGTGGAAACAGCTTTCTCATACTGCTTCTTCGCTTTCTCCTTCTCCTTTACTTCACCGACATACGTTTGACCCTCTATCTCCCTAGATACCAAAACACAAGTTAAGCAGACTAGTAGTCCTGTGGGTTGATGTAGTAACTTGTGTAATGGCTGCTGACTGACATGCTGAAGTTGGTGATGAAGGCGGTCTTGGGCAGGTCCACTTCGAAAAACACTTCACTAGAGAAGTTGGCCTTGTTCAGAGCACTGGAGGTTATGACCGTGTGGGCAAAACGAGAAGTCACCTTACATTCCACCTTTACACTGTACACCTCCACCTGATAGACAAAAGAATGTGAATAAAGAGAGAAAAAGGGCAACACCAACATGCAACCGAAGAACTTAGAACAGTGGTGTGGTGACACAAAATAGGTGATGAAACTGAAGGGAACAACTTGCCTGAAAGAGTCAAGTTCCCTGTAAAGGTTTTCTGTTCTATTTCTCTATTCTTGTATTCTAATTTTGCAATATCCAATTTAGGATTAGGACCACAGCAGGTGCGGAAGAGCAGAAGATATGCCCTCAGATGCCCATATTGCACAGCAGATCTGCTTCTTATCACACTATTCACTTAACCAGGACATTTTGGGTTCCCCGGTCAACAAGCACCATTGAGCATGCGGGCGCCGGACTCGCAAGGTACTGCTAGAGCCTGTCAAAATACACCCAGAAAAACACCCAGGCGGTGCTGAGACAATATTCCCCACCCTCTGCAGGACCCCAAGGACCCTGCAGGACCAAGGATCTGCAACCTGGATTTAAACACCTGGGCACAGATAAATGTCCCCAAGTCATCACCTTTGGTGGATTGAATCATTCAAGAAAGATTTCTACATCAGTAAAATGTGTTTCACACATAACAGGCAAGAAGAAGCATGATATCAAGAGCAAGTCTAAGTTTCGTGGGTAAGTTGAAACAATGGTTCACGTTTCCTTGCCATAAGATACATTTTTAGTGTCTCAAATAATATTTCAGTGGAAAATAGCATGCCTGACAATTTATTTCTTACATACTGCTCTTGAACACGACCAATAGCCTAGGCCAAAGAGAAAATACCACAGCTGCATATCTACGTACATAGAGTAGAACATAATTAAATAATCAAGAAACAATAACTGTTGAAACGCCAAACTTTCACCCGAGTTTATATAGTTCACATATTTTCACCAAACATTATTTCTTATAAGAGCTGAGTAATAAGAAGTAGGCTTTATTGACAACAGGATTACAGCCAAAACAAATGATTACCGTTTTACTCCAGTGAAAAACATTAACTCAGTTCTTCCAACCTAAGACTTGATTAGTCAGTCCGGGTGAGTCCCATACAGGCATGGATGCTATGAATTAAGAATTTAAAGCCTCATCCCAATTTCTATTTTACAAATATAATGTAAATATAGAGTATTTCCTTACCTCCACATTATTTGTACTTCTTTTCTGGAAAATATTCAAGAGATCAGACAGTAAAGGTATAATATTTACAGAGAACACTGTCAGTTGGGGAATTCAACTCTACAGCCATTGCCAAAAGTTTTGAGAAAGACCCAAGCATTGGTTTACACAAAGTTTCCTGCTGCCGTGTTTTTAGATATTTTGTCAGATGGTATACTGTATAATTGGTCAGATGGTATTAAAGTATAATTACAAGCATTTCAAGTGTTGAAAACTATTATTGACAATTACATTAAGAACATGCAAAAAGTCAATATTTGCACTCTTCTTCGTAAAAACCTATGCCATTTGCCCTGGCATACACTGGACATTGGAACCTTATTTTCCAATACTGCCTGAACCCTCTTTGGCATGGATTTCACCAGAGCTTCACAGGTTGCCACTGGAGTCCTCTTTCACTCCTCCATGATGACAACATGGAGCTGGTGGAGGTTAGAGACAGCGCTCCTCCACCCAACTGTCGCATGGTTGGGAGAAGTTCCCAACCATCATAAAAGCTAAGGCAGCAGATTTATTGAAAATGTATATTTGTGTCATTCAAAACTCAAAACGTTTTGGCCACAGCTGTATTCAGAGAATAATTTTTATTTCAACTTGATGTCAGTCAATGTTTTTTTCAAATGAGAGGATGAAAACGCAAGTAGGAAAACCAAGCATTTCGGCATTCCAGGACTGTTTTCAAATAAAGGTCCAAGAATGTGCTGGAACTGCTGGGAACCAGTAATAAGGCTGTCTTTGTCAAAATACAGAGTTGGGTTGCTCAAAATGTTGACTCAACCCATTGCCTCAGGGGTTATATTTGTTGGGGGCGTAGATTTGTGGTGGTGGGGTAAACAAAACGTTAATCAGTTATCATCAGATTCACCACAAGACATTTAGGATTAAAAGACAGATTTTGCAAAAGCTTCTTGATTTGAATTATGTCTGTTATTACTGTTGTGTTGTTGTACTGAGGAGTCAGGGTACCTTTAATATCCTTGCAGCACCATCAGAGCCCTGGGAAGGAAATACAATTTTATGGTAATATAAAAATTAGAAATCAAAGTGCCCGAGAAAGAATGTTCTGGTTTGATGGTACAGAAAATTGGGGGAAGATTTTAACAGGAGAGGAGATGATAGGCGAGATGTAGAAACATGAGAGTAGGTACTATAGAAACATTAGAGTAGGCACTATAGAAACATAAGAGTAGGTACTATTGAAACATTAAAGTAGGTATTATAGAAACATTAGAGTAGGTACTAAAGAAACATAATAGTGGGTACTATAGAAACATTGGAGTAGGTACTAAAGAAACATTAAAGTAGGTACTATAGTAGTTTAAAAGTGTTACCTCAGATGTGGAGGCATCTCGTGAGATGACCAGAGCTCCTTGAGACAGAGCCGGGAGAAAGACCCAGACCCCGAGAAGCAGCAGAGTCCTCATTCCAGACATCACCAAGCTGACTTCACTGCTTATAAAACAACCCAAGTCTTGGTGAGATTTTCTCTGCTTTATATAGGAGCCCCCACCAGCAGGCGGCACTGAGCCATGGGTCGTCTGTAGCATATTTGTTTGCACAGTGCCCTGCATGATATTTTACCTTCTTGATACAAATGAGCAAGAAAGGCTATGAAAAATGATTGTTAATTAGCTTGAACTTACACATAAAATGCAATAGAATGCTAATAATACTATTTAATTATAGTAAAATATAGTAATAGTAATAATATTTTACAAAAACAATGCACCCCCCCAGAAATGTGTATGATTCTAATCTATTACTAAAAGGAGTCTCTTCTTAATATAATGCAAGTGAATTACTTAAAAATCATACATATGATTTCCTGGATTTTTGTTTTAGATTCCGTCTCTCACAGTTAAAGTGTAAATATGATAAAAATTACAGACCTCTACATGCTTTGTAAGTAGGAAAACCTGCAAAATCGGCAGGTTCTCCCCACTGCATCCGCATATTCATTTGAATCATTAGGTACTCCGAAATTGTCATCATTAACTTCTTGTTTAATTTATGGTATAAATATGAGGTGACACACCACCGCCAAAAACCCTTACTCATTTATCAGTATGGGGAAGGTCAAAAAACACACCAATAAAATTAGACACTAAGTTGTTGATCTTCATAAATTTGCTGTATAGAAATAGCTACAAGCCTGAAATTACCCATCTCCACTATTAGGGCACAACTTAAGTAAACTTAATCAACTGGAGTGTATTTTTTCCACACACACATTGAGGAGGATAAATATAATTCCCTTACTTGGTTGCATCTTGGGTTCAACAAGTCTCCAGAACTACAATACAACACTCCCTCCATGCTAGCAGGTAATTTGAACGACTTGCTAAAATAAAGAAATAGTTGCCATTTTTCTAAACCAGTGTTTCTCAAACTTTTTTGGCCCAGACCACCCCCCATCAAATAAGATGTATGCTAATTGAACTGAATATTAATGATTATGATTGTTTTGATTGTTATTATTATTGTTATGACAGTTGTTGTTGATATTATTATTGTTGTTACTATTGTTATCATCACATATCATCGAAAAAGCACATAATTGATTGACAAACAACAGTTTTATTAGTTTCCTAGGGAACAAAAGATCTATGCGAATAGAAAGGATATGTACAGGTGTTTAAAAAAAATGCAACCATTACAGAATTTGACATTCAACTTAAAACAGCAGCCAATCAGACCGGCTTGAAATTCTACATTCAAATATTATTGAAACAACAGCCAATCAGAAAAGCCCCAAAATAATAATTATTATGAATTGTTCCAACCGAAAACAAGCTGGCACTTCAGAAGTGATGGTTTTGTCGCCTCATTGGAAAACAACTTGTTCACACAATAAACACACTGGAAGTTGATTATTGGTTGGAAACGTTACGAAGCCATAACTAAAGTAATCTATTGCATACTGACGGTATTTTTTTTGTTCTGCTTCCAGCACCCCCCGTCGTCCTCTGAATGCCCCCGTTGAGAAACCCACTATATAGCGGCAACCGTAGGGCGACCAGAGGTGTGTGGTCCGGTTGGATAAGGGAGATTCAGGAGATGTACCCACACTTTGAATGCTGTAAATCTGATAATCCTAGACGAACGGCAGCCGCGACAATATTCTTGACTTCCAGGACTTATATCCTCATGTATGTGAAATGGTTTAAAAAACAAACGCACCTAAACCTGTCCCTTTTTAATATTAGAGAAATCGTTTACAAAGTATTTGGATGTGTGGTTTGTTGGTTTAACGGTCTATGTATTCTGCTTATATCCTGCCTGGAATTTTGGTTAGAACAAAAAGTATGTCCTTCATTGAATTCCACAGTACAGATAAATCAAGGCTCCCTCAACATTTACATTGTAGTAATGATTAAGTTGAATGGGATAATATTGCAATATTTTAAACATTACATAATTATGAAACATTACTTATTCCCCATGCCCAGTTGGCAAGTGAATGTCCACATAATGACATAAAAAACAAGCACCCAGGGATTATTTTAATTGGTTTATAACAACAGAAAAATATTTCCGACAATTACCAATAAACATAGAATTCAGTTGTCAATGACAAACAGTCATCATACAGTTTAAACAATTTCTAACATGACAAGCTCAGTATCAAACAGCCCCATATTGCAGATGTAAAACATTTTCCATGTCTCATGCGGAAATGACATAGAGATGGGTAGCAAATTAACGAAAAAACATTAACGAATGCAGATGCTTCCATACAGGTGTACTGCATGATATGACTGAATTAACATCCTATCCTAAGTTCTGTGGCAAGTAGGAAAACAGTGAGCAGGACCAGTTGACCAGTGCATTTGGGCTCAAGAACAAGAGGAAAGGACCTAGGTGACTTTGAAAGGTTTGTTATTTGGGCCTGGATGGCACTGACTGGTTTGATGAGTAGGAATATGATGTGAATCATATCCTAAGGCCTTTGCAGTCACCAGATCTCTACCCAATTGAACACTTTTGGGAGATTTTAGACTGAGGAATTAGAGAGCGTTCTCCACCACCACCATCATCATCATCACCAAAACAAAGGGAATACATTTTGGAAGAATGGTGTTCCATCCCTCCCGGAGCGTTCTAGAGACACATAAAATCTATGCCAAGGCACGTGGAAGCTGATCTGGTGGTTTGTGGCAGCCAAACTGACAAATCACTAAAAAACATTATTGCTACATCTTCATATAGCATAAAATCAGCCTTCTAAGGAATTCCTGCTGGCCAATCAATGGTCTACTCACATTTGATGTGCCACAATAGTATTACCACCATACCATTCATAAGATGGGGTAGAGTAGGTCCACACCATTCAAAACAGAGAAGCTGAATAAGAGAAAGAAACTTCACTGATACTGAACATGAATCATAGGTCATAATTCAGATACATCTGGAAACACCGGACAGCTACACAACGGAATACACAAACGAACAGGAAACAAAAATGATTTGGCCGGTTGTGTGCTACCGTCCAGCCATCTGTCCTGTCACGTTTATTCACTAGACTTCGGGGTTGGGATGCAGGCCAAGGCTCAGTTTGGCTCTACCTACTTCCCAAAGACGCTGGCTGGTGGTGCTTTGGGCTTGTCCAGTACAGTCTCTCCGCCAGACCTCACCCCACTGAACACAGAGGGGGCCACCTTCCCCATGCGCTCTGCGGAGACACGGCCATCAGCAATATTCAGTGAACTAACACACAAACGTGCAATATGAACACGGGCAAATCCATGGATCAAAGTGCTGTGGTTGTCGTAATGTATCCTCTAATCTGTCCTGCTTCCAAGTTAACGTCCTCTTTCTTACACACTTGGACTAAGATTTAGAATCTAAAGTAACGGAAACTATATATTCACTTGGTTTACCAGTTCCCTCCACTAATAATGGCACCATTGGGAGCAAAACGGGCTGTGAAAACATTTCATCATTGTTTATCCTATTTATCCTTATTCACAAATATCCATCCTTAAATGGAAATGAAACAAGTTACAAAAAATAAATCACAATTATTGGCACCGCAATTCATATGTGTAAATCCTAACTGAAGTATATTCCCATTCATGTTTAAAAAAAATAATTTCACCTGAGTGATTTGAAACACTTAAGCAGTAAGCCATGACTTTGTGTTTTACTGGGGAACAACTACGAGTGGACACACAGACCAAATGCCTATCCCAAAATGTGTGACAAAATGTTGTCGAGCAGCACAAGTCAGGAAATGGCATTAAGAAAATAGCTCAGCTGTTGAAAATGCTGCTTTCCACTTTCAGGGCAACAATTCAGAAATGTAACACAACTGATTAACAATCAGCCTGGAATGTGCGTCTACATTGACCCTAAGCAAAGGGAACCGGATGGTTAGTGTGGCCAAAGAAACTCCAACGATCAGTGTTGGAGAATTGCAGACATCCTGGGGAAAGAAAATCTTTAAAACTATGATCAGGTGCATATTTGTTTTGTGATAGGAATAGATGGTTCTTTCAACTGTTTATACTTTAATACAAATTTTAATAGTTTGACTGAAAGATCAAGTGGATAAACAAAGACTTTTCACAGCCCATTCTGCACATACAGTTGTGCTCAAAAGTTTGCATACCCTTGGAGAATTGGTAATATTATGTACCATTATTAAATCATTTGGGTGATTTCAGTTATCATTGTGATTTAAAAAGGAGGCAAAAAACGATGTGATAATACATGGCTTCATATGATCACTATCCTTCACGAAAAGACAGTTTTTTTGCATGGTCAGACGTTTGAGCACAACTGTATTTACCAAGAATGCCAAAATCAGTGGAAGGCACAGTAACTCTGTTTGTGCTGGGTGGCTGCCTGGCTGGCTGCCTGGCTGAATACATGCCACAGGAAAAAAATATTGCCCCAAAAGTGTTCCAAAAGCTGGACTGAGCTCACATTTTATCTAGGACTGTACTCCACTATGCTCACTGCACAAGCGCTTACAACTGACCAAAATCAAAAAGCCGTCCAGTTCTTCAACCAGTCACCATACATATGAAATGGGTTTGACACTCAAACAAGCAGAATCATTTTAGGGAAAGACTGTAAACCTACAGAAGTGCAAGCGAGTAAAACACTAAAAACCTCTGGGAGCGGTCAAGCTCCTACTCACCACACTCTACCATGACCTCATAGGTCTTGCTCTTGGGCTCCCCCTTCAGGCCCAGTTTACTGCGGGCTCCTTTCAGGTCCTCCTCCTTCATCACCGGACGCTTCTTCTTCTTCACCTCACCAGGCTAAGGCATGGAGGAATCAAACACAAAGTGCAAAATCTCACAGATAACTAGAAGATTTCCCTCACAATTCTCTGTAATTTGCCTGGTGGTTTTTCAAACTCACAATTATTTCCATAACATTATTATTGCAATGCTTCCAAGTTTGTTCCTTATAAAACATTAGGCTATAACAATTAGCTAATGTTTTCATAAACTATAATGCAGATGCACAAGACCAGAAGGTAATCAAACAAACCACCTATTTTAAAGTTGCCTGTCAAAGTATATAGAATGTATTTTGTGTGTTCCCGTCTACAAAAACACTTCTGACATGTTTCGTCCCTCAGATCTTCCAGGACTGGACAGCTGCTTATTCCAAAGGTCAGAATTCAACAGGATACCAAACAACAGTTGATTTAGTAGATCAGTACATTTTCCTACCTGAGACATGTTTTGAATACGAGTTCCTGTCGGTCGTAGGGTTCTGGTTGGTGTTCTGTGTGGACTTCTATCTGTGCAGTTATGTATCCATTGTATTTATACCTCCAGATGACCAAGGGGTTATTCTCTGTTTTTGACTCTCAGAGTGAGTCAGTTGTGGACCACCGACCCTCCCTCTGTTGTCAGGGTGTATTATTAGGCCTGACATAAGGGACTGTGCAGCTGGAATTGGTCTTCCCTCATTTGCGATGTGGTTTCAAAGAACAGCTGAATGAGACACCACATGGTTCCTTCCCCTTCCCCCCACGACACTTCTATTCAAGCAGCCAATCACTGTGTAGTCCACACCACCTGGTGTTGATCTAAAGGTCAGCTCCATCCACTTCAGCCTGGGTTGAATTGCCAGTCAGAGAATGTTATTTTTGGCCTCACTAAATGCAACTCAATTGGCAAAACACATTAGAGGTGGTTTAAAAACATCTGATGACAGAAAATCGAGGGTGACGTCCATACCGACGATCACAGAGTCTGTAGTGTATACGATTCTATGTAAGCGAACAAGCAAGGTTTAGAGCCAGGCTTGTGTGTCAATTTATAATGATCGGAGTCAGATTAAATGCTTGGAAAGAATGTGTCTTGATAGTGTGTCTTTATGTGGGATCTGAGCGCCTTACTGTTGGAGTCTGTCTGCCCTACGGGACGAAGTAGGTGCTCAGAGCTGAACATGCCAACCACACCGTCCCCTAAACAGCTACTGAGGGCCACTGTCATTGTGAAAGCAGGCCCCTTGGTGGCTGTTCTACCGCTAATTTTACTGAACCGTTAAAAAAAAATTGAAACTTAATGGGCTTTTGAACTGTCGTCACAGAGTTCAGAGGATAGCCAGGACACCTCGTTATTTTATGTCGAGAGCTCTTAAAAAATAAATCTGTAGCTTTAGAGACTTTATTACAAAAGCATATATAATGGTAACGCCAGTCATTTACTTTATGTAAGTCCTTTTAATGATGAAGCAAGTTTTACAAAGTAATGGACAGCCTTCTTAGTTGAGATTACCAAAAGTGCTTCATGCTGTAACACTTGACCAAACCCTGCATTGTCTTATTCATTTGTAGAAGACAACATCCTCGTCATACCCCTCAACGTAATCAGCTCCAAGGTCATCACAATGACTTCATCCCCACACAGGGCCGTCAAGACAGACATCCATACAAGCTGCCCCGGAGGCCTGTACAGCCATCACATTCCCAACGTCTGGTCCAAAACGGAAGATGCTAATCTGAGATCGGCGGCACATGAACACTCACATACACAGTAAATTCACAGAGGCACAGAGTTGAAAAGGAACAGTAACACCAAAAACAAAAAGTAAAACAAAATATATCCAGTGATTAGTGGTAATTGTGCAAGAGCTGAAAGTTTGTCAGTTTGTTGGTAGAATACACCAAAATGTACTGAGTCTCTGAATGAAGTACCCTTAAAAGAGGTTCTGGCAAAAAATGGTTATGGCCCAAACATACTGTTAAAAAATACAGAGGACACACTAAAGACTAGAAGGGTATTCCAGTATGCTGTAGAAGTATTGTAACGAGTTCTGACAAATTAGAACTTGAGCAAACTGACTTTTAGGGTCCAGAAAGAGAGCATGAAGTGTAGCATCTTCCGAAATAGCAACAAATGCACTACGTTAATGTGATCTGTCCAAGTTAGTAAAATGCTGAGTTTATCCTCAGATCAGATACTACTCCATCACATAAGGCCAGCTTGCATTGTGCAACATGTATTACAAATGATTCACCCTCATTCAGAATAACATATTTTTTTGTATACTTTTCCCGTCAATCATTGAATCGGTCTAACTTAGTTACTTAACCCATGTGTCCAATGTAACCTAACAGTTTCACTTTGACTATACAACCTTTATAATAAATTTGCAAACCAACTTACGTAACACCATCGCTGATGCTGAAGCTAAATTGGAAGCCTGTCGGAATAAAACCAACAAAATAATGATGTGAGTGAGGTTACATGATTTATCAAATTGTCCTACATACACGAGTGGTGTTAATAATACATGTTAATGAGAATAACGGTCAAGTCTATGATCTATATTGTAGCGTAGCATAGTATTTTTTACTTTACAGTATGTCGTAATGGTGAAGATAGGCTCACTGCAGAGCCAGAGAAGATGGATATGCTCCGGGAACCCTGAATGAATTAGGCCTCGTTTTCTGGAATACCCTCAGGAATGCATAGGTAATTAGAGATTACAGTTAAGTCATACACAGGTTCACACAGAAGGAGACGAGGGTCTTCGGGACTACAGAAGTAAACCCTGGCTGTCCATCACTGCATGGCCCGGAATAAGGCTGCCAGTCCCCCCAGTTTGGTTGGGACACACAGCCTAGCTGCACTGTTCTCACCCGTCCCCCCCATCTGCAGTCAGGGGCTCAAACAAGGTTAATATCAATCTGTATACCATATAAAGTTAAGGTTCCAGGAGTGAGCGGTGTGTTATTATAAAACACAGCATTGGGGCAGATGCACTCCTCCCATATCGTCGCCCCACATGAACAGACAGCCACCTTCCCCGACTGTTCTAAGAGGTCACTAGTCAGCCGGGCTGAACAGACGGACCGGATACTTTCCATAAATAGAATCTGCATGAGGAAAACAATCACATTTAGATTCAGAAGTATCAAATGTATTAAAATGTTAAAATGACAGAGGCTTGCTTAAAGGCGGAGGAGACTCTGAGCGTGATCCGAGTATTCACATCCCCTCTCTCCAGAGCCCACAGGAACACAACAGCAACCATTCACAGCTTTTATCCCGGGGCCTCTGTGAAGAGTCCATGCAGAAACCCAACAAAGGCAAACCACGTCACCCAATCACCCAGTGTTCACAGTTTTATCAAAACCAATAGAACCTCTTACAGTCATAATTCATTTTCCCAGTGTCACCAAACCATGAACGATAGATCCAGCTGCTCCCATGACATTGGACAGATCTGTAGTGAGATCTCACGTAGACATGGCGTGGATACTTAGACGCAGCAAATTATTTTCCAAGTACGTAATTCCCCAGTGTAAAAGCTGCAGGAGACCCAAATGAATGAAGCGTATCGTAGTTTAATAGGCTCCATGATTGGCAGTCCTCCGGGTTTCTAACTCCGTAGAGGGGCACCCTGCTAACTCCACAAAGACATCAATGCCAGCCTGCCGTTGGAGGAATCTACACTACAGGTTCCCTGCATTTCCCAGTCCAGGCGACAGAATCTGGAGACGGAGGGCCGTTGGGATGCGATGTGAATTGGAGTGGGTCCGACCCGGTCAGCCTGGGTAGACCCAGGTCAAACAGGGATCCCCATACGATGCTTCTTCTTCTTGACGGTCTTGAGGCCAGTGAGCCGTCGCACATCCTCCTCCTCAGAGTCGTCCATCTCATCGTCAGCCGAGAACAGGATCTGAGAGACGGCAGAAAAGAGAGTGGCTGGATGATAAAGGTAGGAAAGTGCACCCCCTGTGGGCAGTCTGGTACATTACATATATTTCTAAGGCCTCTACCCTTGGTCATGCATTCTACTACATAGAGTAGTGACACCCTGACAAGTCCCTGGTGGTCTAGTGGTTAGGATTCGGCGCTCTCACCGCCGCGGCCCGGGTTCGATTCCCGGTCAGGGAACAATGTTTTCATTTTCACTAGAAAGCTCAGTCACTAATTGGCATAAACAGATGACCCCAAAGATCAATGACTAATAATTGAAAACAATAAGTCACAATAACACCACTCAACCTGTGGGATGAGAAAACAATCTGGAAAAAGTGTTAACCTACAAATATCTCTATACATTTTCAGGGGTGCAGGTTTGACACAAATTCCCCCAAATAATAGTTGTCATGGAAATGCAGTTCATTAGCTGCCACATATCAGAATTCTGGAGGATCAGATTTCTTTCAAAAAGGTTCTGCACACGACCACAGCTTTATGGCCTTAATAAAGTCTACCGTTGAATTCCAAAACTTGTGCGCAATTTCTGCTACCGTACAAAACAATGAAAAGACAATGACAGCTACTTGTCGAATGGTTTCTTCTTTATCGGAAATCCATCCTGCCCTCTTTCCACGTGCCTAGTATATGGTATGAAGTTGTCTAACCAAGCAATGGTTCTGAGCAAACTGAATTTCAAGGCATGTCTTTGGACAGGATTGACCTAAACCCTCCAATAACCATGTGTGTTAGTCATCAGAGCATGGGTGACTCAAGATTTTCCATACTTCCAGTGAGAAACTCACCCAAGGCTAAAATTTTTGCACACTAATACTCTGACAGTACTCATCACTACAAAACGCTGTAGTAGGCATCTAATCCCAATCTATACACGCCTCCCTGGTGGTCTAGTGGTTAGGATAGGTTCGATTCCCGGTCAGGGAATTACCTTTTTAGGGTAATTATCTTTGTGCGTAGTATTTGCGTTCAAACCTGAGTTTTACATGCAGCATATATTATTTTTGTAAAACCATACATTATATTATAACCATTATATAGCTCTGGAAAAACACTACTTAACTGTTTTCTGTCCTTTCCAAAAAACTCTTTTTGAGTGAGGAACCGAAGGCTTAAATTTGCATTAGTCTCTTACATTGATCCCTTCTGTTCCTCTCTCCAGATTTTCCTTTTAACCCTTTTTGGAAAGGAAAGAAAAAGGGGCAGTGGTCTCTTATTTTTTTTCCCAGAGCTGTGTGCCAGCCAACTGAACACTTACCCTCCTCATGCCACCCCAGTGGCAGTCTGCTACACTACATCCACACACGCCTCCATGAGTCTTCCTGCAAATGACACACTACACCTTACAGCCCAGTGGACATCCGATCCTGCCTTGCTAGGCCTCCCTGGTGGTCTAGTGGTTAGGATTCAGCGCTCTCACCGCCGCGGCCCGGGTTCGATTCCCGGTCAGGGAACAATGTTTTTATTCCCACTAGAATACATAGTCAGTAACAATTAAGATAAACAGATGACCCCAAAGATCAACTACTACTAATGACTAGTTAAAAACAAAGGTCTCTCTGTAGGATGAGAAAACAATCTGTAACAACTGCCATCTTACAAATATCTCTATACATACAAAAGTTGTTTTTGTCCAGGTTTCAAACCTCCAAATACACTACTTCAAAAAAAGGTATCGGCCAAGATCACAACAATCTTCTGCTGGGCGTAGCTTGGCAAATTATTGGAGTCTCTTCTGTTTACCCCCAGGAAGACCCTTGGGTTCATGTTCAGGTTAGATATGTTAAAGAAGGGTTTGTTCTTTGGTGTATGAGGTATTACGTCAGCTAGACATGGGACACAGGGTTAACCGGACATCCTTTAGAGACCCGCTCTGTGTGACACACATGGCAGATGTTGTAGTTGACATGTTAACACCATAGGCCTTTCTCAACCGGGGTGCAGGTTTGACACAAATTCCCTAAAATAATAGTTATCATGGAAATGCAGATCATTAACTGGAGCACACATCAGAATTCTGGAAGATCAGAAATTTGCATAGTGGAAAGGCCTAATATTGTAATGAAAGCATACTGTATAAAAATGTGTCTGATGCTCGGAAGTCAGTTGTTCTGAAGTCCAACATGGGTTGGTTGCTCTGCAGACCAGCACGGCTTTATGTCCTTAATAAAGTCTACCCTTGAATAAAAAAAAAAAACTCTTGAGTTGTGAGGAATTTCTGCTACCGCACAAGACAATGACAGCTACTTGTCGAATGGTTTCATCTTTATCGGAAATCCATCCTGCCCTCTCTCCACGTGCCTAGTATGTGGTATGAAGTTGTCCAACACAGCAATGGTTCTGAGCAAACCGAATTACAAAACATGTCTTTGGACAGGATTTACCTAAACCCCCCAATAACCGTGTGTGTGTTAGTCATCAGAGCATGGGTGACTCAAGATTTTGCATACTTCCACAGGGTGCTGAGACAGAAAAAGGTTTGAGAAACGCACACCTATAGATATGCCCAACTTTTATACAGCACACTAATACTCTGACAGTACTCCTTAATACTAAATGCTCCATCGGCATCTAATCCCAGAATGTTCACACCTCCCTGGTGGTCTAGTGGTTAGGATTCGGCGCTCTCACCGCCGCGGCCCGGGTTCGATTCCCGGTCAGGGAACAACGGCTTTTGTTATTAATGTTTTTAAAGGATCTTCAACCACAGTACAAAAAGTTTAATTGTCATCAATTTTGTGAATTAACCAATAAATTAAACAAGCCCTAGCAATTCATAACATGCAAACATTACTTGTGATCTGGATGTACCATTTCAAAGAAAAGCTAAACTGGAGCCATGTTAGAATTTGTTGGGGCTTTGTTCAGTTGTAGTTAAACAAGCAAGCCACAAATATTTTTTTACTGAAATCTCCAAAAGCGAGTCACTGATTGGACGTTTGCAGAGACCCGTCACCATACTTTACGCCTTAGGCACCTCTTTGCACATTACACTTATTATGGAACTACATGTCTGGCACACTTCCTATTTACCGTGTTAATTACATTTTTTACTTACTGTTTTCCTTGTACTTATTGTGTTATTTTATTTACTTACTGTTTTAAAGTACCACTTACACCGTGGCAAAATCTTTGTAGGGGTAACCCTACTTGGCAATAAAGCAGATTCTGATTCTAACAGGTTCTTGCAGTGTATCCCCAAGGTTCTCTGTGCTCGGTTAAGGGACCACCGTACAGGGAAAGGAGCTTAAGACATTGGAGCTCTTGAATTCAGTAGCAGAATGTCTACATACGCAGTTAAAATGAAGGAACATATTATAAGTCTTTGATTGGATATCATTTCAGAAATTTAAATGAATGTATAATGCTAGGTAGGCTATTGAATTGCATGCGCGTAATAAATGTGAAGGAATATATAATGCTATTCAAGTATGGGTAATACGTCCAATACCTGCCCTCATCATTGCAATCTGCTATACTTCACTCAAACACAACAGACTCCCGTATATACTGGTTTGTATATGGGTGTCTCATCAATATTCAATGGGTATATGTTAGTAATCTATAAGTGCCCCTTCAAAGGCTTGTTATTATGACACTGCCCACAAGACAACTGTTCCAATCCTTCAACACCTCCCTGATGGTTTTAAAACATTTCTAAAATGTATTGCAAACCTAACCAACAGATCCACAAATGTACCTACAATGAAGTTCTATACATCTTTATCGTATGAACTGTTGTGGTTAGTAGGTCAGGGTATGCATTCTAGAAATATTTAAAAATAGTACATTCCCTGACCGGGAATCGAACCCGGGCCGCGGCGGTGAGAGCGCCGAATCCTAACCACTAGACCAGCAGGGAGGCCTAGCAAGGCAGGATCGGATGTCGACTGGGCTGTAAGGTGTAGTGTGTCATTTGCAGGAAGACTCATGGAGGCGTGTGTGGATGTAGTGTAGCAGACTGCCACTGGGGTGGCATGAGGAGGGTAAGTGTTCAGTTGGCTGGCACACAGCTCTGGGAAAAAAAAATAAGAGACCACTGCCCCTTTTTCTTTCCTTTCCAAAAAGGGTTAAAAGGAAAATCTGGAGAGAGGAACAGAAGGGATCAATGTAAGAGACTAATGCAAATTTAAGCCTTCGGTTCCTCACTCAAAAAGATCCTTTTCTACTTTTTTGGAAAGGACAGAAAACAGTTAAGTAGTGTTTTTCCAGAGCTATATAATGGTTATAATATAATGTATGGTTTTACAAAAATAATATATGCTGCATGTAAAACTCAGGTTAGAACGCAAATACTACGCACAAAGATAATTACCCTAAAAAGGTAATTCCCTGACCGGGAATCGAACCCGGGCCGCGGCGGTGAGAGCACCGAATCCTAACCACTAGACCACCAGGGAGGTGTCTAACAAGTTCTTACTAAAGGAGTAATGTCAGGGATAGAAACTTGCGGTTTAGTGCTTGATACTTATGTCTTTTGTGCAGCCAAGCAGGCGGCAGGTAGACCACTGGATGAGCGTATATGCAGAATTATATGGTAATATGAATGAGGTAATATATACTCCCAGGATTCCTCATCAAACATCATCACTCCTTTTCTCCATAACACACTATAAAGACATGATATGTTTCCACATGATTAAAGCATGAATTTATTGTACACTAATTGTTTAACTAACAATTTTTTTACTTTGTTGTGCAGAATAGAAGTCACATTATAACATGCCTATATGGCAACCGTTATATCAAGGGCAGTGGCATTCAAAAACAAGATGACATCTAAAATGTATTGTAATGTAGCTACGTTTTAAGTAACTGTAGGAATGTTGCCAGTAGTCATAATGTAGTCTTATTCTTATTCAGTGTGTTATTCTAACTCAATCGGCATGACAGAGTGATCTCCAGCCTTGTCAACAATCATCTGCGTTAACGAGAGGATCACTGACATGTCAGCTGGTCCTTTTGTGACAGGGCTGAAATGTAGTGGAAATGTTTTTGGGGGAATCAGTGCATTTTCATGGCAAAGAGGGTTGTTGCAATTCATTGCAATTCATCTGATTACGCAAGACATTCTGGAGTATATGCAAAATGCCATAAAAACTGAGCAGCAGACTTTGTGAAAATTAATATTTCTGTCATTCTCAAAAGATTTTGCCACAGCTGTACAGCGCTGTGTGGCACCCATTCTTTTTCCAAACTACTAAGCAGCAAAACCATAGTAAACAGTCTTTTATGCCACTTTAGATTAATGTCAAATGAAATTCACAGAATTCCACAATTACCTATTTTCCATGTTGTTAAGAGAACCCACTGAGCAGAGCAACACTAACTATAACCTAAACCTCTGGATTATTGTAACACATACATTGAATTTCCCTCACAATATAACTGGAACATACTACATACTTTGGATGTTTGGATTATGCTTACTTTGGACAGGCTAGCTAGCTTAGCTGCTGGCAACAACGAAGAGCAACAGTAGAAGAATAAACAAAGAGAGAACATGGGCCATATTATTAACCTCAAAATGTACATGTTTCAGTTCCCATTAGCATGAACCAACAGACAAGCCCACAGGGAGGGGAGCCCATGGATCTAGTGGGATGTGACCGGACATCTTGTCACGCATTAGAGTGTCTGCTAAATCAGTCCAATGTAAGTCAGCCTGTCCCCTGGTATCCTTCCACCTCCCCCTGGTATCCTTCCACCTCCCCCTGGTATCCTTCCACCTCCCCCTGGTATCCTTCCACCTCCCCCTGGTATCCTTCCACCTGTCCCTGGTATCCTTCCACCTGTCCCTGGTATCCTTCCACCTGTCCCTGGTATCCTTCCACCTGTCCCTGGTATCCTTCCACCTCTCCCTGGTATCCTTCCACCTCTCCCTGGTAGTCAACTCAACACTGTACATTAGAAGGGAACCAGCAGAAAACCTATAAGCCTTTATCTTTAGTTTCTGATGGCTAAAAGGCCTGCTGTTTTATTTTGTGTTTTGCGAGTTACTAATTACGCTCTTTTAAGCTGCGGTGTTTCGCTAAAGCATTAACAGCTCTGCATGTTACTGTGGCTTGTTGTTTATGGTAAAAAAAAAAACACACACAAAAACCCTTGTGACAGATCATTTGGTGTTTCTGCTACATACAATTAACACCTACTTAGGAAGATCTTCCCGCATCACTGTCATTTTTTTTTAAATTGCATTTCCTTGCAATTAACGACTGAATTTGAAGCGAATTATCTCCTTCAATATCGGTTATCATTACACAGCTTTAAAAAAAAAAGGCAGTGTAGACTGTGACCCGTAGCCGTGTGGCACGTTAAAGGGACCCGGGTACCACCTTACCTCCGACTCAGAGTCGTCGTGGGAGAGAGCCCGCCTGTAGCGCACCTTACTGCTCCCCCGCGCATCCTCCTCCACCTCCCGCTCCTCCTGCTTGGCTTTTGTCCGCCCCTTCTTCATCAGGAAGTTATCCACCACCCAAAACATCAGGGCCTGAGGACCACATGCAGCACACAGGGCAGGTGGGAAGCGTTTAAAGGCGCATTCTGGGATTACTTGCCACTCGAGGAAAGGTGGCATTGTTGAGCCAAAACGAGTGGAAAGTGCAAATGTAAACAACATTTTACACATACGGGCTTAAATTGAGGGGTTATAAAAGATACTTCATAATTTGCCCCCCAAACTTCCTCTTTCATTGAGCCCTGCATCATGGAGGCTCTGCACACTTGACTTACGTTTACGAAAAACGGTACGATGAGCATGACGATGGCCAGCTCCAACTGAGGGTTGTTTATGGGGTTCAGGAGAGCCAGCTGACACACAAACAAGACCAACATGAAACAAGACAACACAGTCAATACACATTCAGCCATTAACAGAGTTAAAACCAGTTAGCTGTACTGTTAGTAAACCCACACATCCGCTCTCCTGTGACGTGATGTCTGATAGGTCAGGACACTCTACTCACCTTCTTCCACTGGGGGATGAGTAGAACCAAGATGATGAAGACTTTCTCAAACATCATGATGAGGATGTAGAGGGCACACTGGCCCGCCCACGCCGTGCACTGAACGGGCTCTCCTACACACAGCCAGCCAGACGCAGAGGGACAGCCAGCCAGACGCAGAGGGACAGCCAGCCAGACGCAGAGGGACAGCCAGCCAGACGCAGAGGGACAGCCAGCCAGACGCAGAGGGACAGCCAGCCAGACGCAGAGGGACAGCCAGCCAGA
>JACXGK010001096.1:27009-57352 GCA_016801125.1 Novumbra hubbsi | reverse complement strand
GGCACTGACAGCCCTCACCCCAGCGTAGATCAGCAGCATGCCCAGAGACGCGTCCAGGAGGAAGTTAATGAGGTAGCTGAGGAAGAGAAATGATTCCCCACAAGGTAGAGGTGTACACAGTTATAAAGAAGCTATACTACCCATGCACACAAAGTCTAATGTAGGGCGACAGAAACGCAAAAGATTACTGGACACAGACTCACAAAGACGGCTGGACACAGACAAACAGAAACACATTGTGATAAAACAAAGACAGACAGAAACACAAAGAAAGACGGACAAAAAAAGACTAAGACAGACAGAAACACTCACAGGGAGCAGGGGTCCTCCTCAGTGAGGTCCGACAGGTAGACGTTGGCAAAGTGAATGAAAAGCATCCCAATGGCCTGTTTGGAGGTGTCCAGGAACCTGGAAGAGGCACACGTTAAAAGGTCAACAGAACCTTCACAAATGATCTACTGTCCTTCTTATCACGCTGCATAAACGGACTGAAGAAAATGAGCTTGATACACTGGTTGGGTGCAAGAAGGCGGCAGTCTCACCAGATCCTCCAGGGCCGCCTCTCGTGCTTGGGCTCCCTGAAGCGCTTCACTGTAGACAGGACAGAGTTCTTAGGGAATGTCGTTAAGATGGTAAAGTAATGCTAAGAAAGATACGCAAGAAAGACTGGTGTACAGGCAAAACGTTTTAGCATTTCACGCATCGAGCATTTTGTGTTGTTGATGAGGGCAAACCCCTGCCTCCACTGTTTGGAACTAAGTTGGGGAAACACTGAACCCTCTATACTAACCCCCAAGCACCGTAGCATTTCTACACACACCCACGGCTCTTGTCATTTCTTTAGCTACATGAAGCTGCTGTGAAGAGGTGGTTTATGCACTGGGAAGAAAAACTTACTGGGGTGACATAGATGTGTAAACTGCTGATGAGTCTTTTAACAGACTCCAATCAAGTCGTTGACAGGCGCAAAGGCCTCCAAGTACACAAAATTGTTGTTTTTTTTCTAAATCTGAATTATTCAAGAGGTATTCAAGACGGAGTACTTAGCGATTCCTTGTGAATATTAAAAAAAAAAAGAAAATCTAATAATTCTGGATTCATTCATGGGAACCGTCAACAGCAATACGTACTATTACGGTTACGAATAAGTGTAATGTCCCAGTCCAAAGACAGATGCTGTAACGACCCCCAGACACCCACGGCCGATCCCTTCACCGGCTGTGCCCACGTTTCAGCTTGACACCGCGCTGCCCAGGTCACAAATCTCTACAAAATTCCCAGATGCTGAAAATGCCTGTTCAACCATGACATGCATAGTAAACAAACACGTCCCCATTGAGCATGTTTAGGATGCTCGAAATCAACAAGTACAACAGCATGTTCCAGTTCCGGCCAAAATCCAGCCTTTGCAAAGGGATGGGACAAAATAACAGTCCCACATTAAAATTAATAAAAGGGAAAATATGGAAAAGAGATATGGGTCAAATAGACCCCCACATTCAACGAGCCCCTTCAGGGCTCCTTTGACCCACAGTTTTGTCAAAAGGGGATTATACGAGTGTAATCGTTAAGACACCCTATATCAGATATTACATTACATTTGCTATCAAAATTAGGTTTGGGGAGCAGTGGGAAACATTGCTCCGTGGGTTCCAGTTGACTTAATACGTTTCTACATGTTGCCTTCTAAACCAATAATGACGTTTAGATGAGAGGGGGATCATGACAAAGTTGTTCTCCTTCTACATTTCTGTAGAACATGTGCAGGACCTGTGAATATGGCCAGCAGGTTGGGAAAGGCCCAGAGATCAGGTTCTCTTTTTAACTAGGCTACATCCCCATAACAAGTCAGCTATTGAGATGCCATGTTTACTCAATGTAAAAAATAAAACTTTAGAGCAAAGGTGTCAAGTAATTTCCAAACGGGGTCGGTTGTCTGCAGGTGAGGGGGGAACCTAACCAGTCAGTAAACAAATGAATCAATAAAGTACAAGGTGAGAGCAAAGACCTGCAACCACCCAGCCCTCTGTGAAACCGGTTTGACGTCTCTGATTTAGAGAAACAGTCATATTAAAGAGGAACAGGAAGTCTATTCCAGAATAGGTTCTACAAATGCAGCCAAATGTCTCTGCATCATGATGCACCTGCTAAATTTAACTTCTCATTTAGGCAGAGAAATACTTTGGTTTCTTGTGAGAGTAAAGAACGGGGGGATTTGTTTCCACTGCTGAAAGCACAAGTCAAAGGACCTGCTGTGACACAAGGCACTATCATTAGGACATCACAACGTCCTGGTCACATGACTTGTATATTATTTCACACTTTCTAAATGTCTTCTCTCAGGCCATATTCATGCCTAATGTAATAAACATTATACAGTTAATATTGAACATGCCAAACAAAGTATAATCTATGCTATTTAAATATTGCTTAGTTATCCACAAATATATACATATGATATTTTAAACACAAGAACTGCTGTTCCCATGACATCATTGTTGATACATGTCCTTCAAACTCCAGAAAGTATGGTGGAACGTTAAATATCACCTCTTAACCAACCACCTCAGCGGTGTCCGGAAAATGGAGTGACCGATAGCCTGCACAATTTAGCCATGGATGGAATTATTGTCTTCAGGATAATTTCTGAAGAAGCAATGAGAGGGCAGTTTTCCATGCATTCACCCAATTACAAAGTGGATGAAAACCGGATCATTGTTCAAAACATATCTCTCTGTATGAATGTTACTACCACAACTAGCAAATTCTTAGAATTATTATTTTAATTAATCCAGGCGGATGTGTTTGGATAACTTTATACATTATGCACTATAATAGAGTGGCATAGTCTAAAGTGCATAATCTAAAGTGCACAATCTAAATAAAGTAAAACACCACCCACAAAAAACAAAAGATATCTGATTTTGTTTAGACCTCAAACATGGCCTTCTGATTTGGATTTATTGTCTTTGGTAAACAGAGGAAAGAATATGTTACATGTCCATAATATCAGAAAAAAATCCCTGTATTCTCTGAATTCAACACTGCAATTTACCAGAAATGCTCTGACTGTTGCCAACAAGTCTGCTTGTCTCCATACACCCCCACAACCTCCATTACACATGATTGATTGTTGGGAGACAAGGGTTTCAATGCTTCATGACTCCACTCATCACTAATCTACCAGACATGGGTCAACCCTACGACTCAGCATGGGTTCAAGACACGACACCACTAGAAAATAATCCATTTGTGTGGGTAGAAAGAAGTCACCGTGTGTGCAAAGTATCTTATAAGCGCCTATGTCTAAAGTCATAATGGAAGTTACTTCCGTAGAATGCTGCAGAAACATGTTTCATGAGTAAATGTTTGTGTATGTCTGTGTGTATGTTGACTTCAAGCTCCCTTCAAAACCCCCTGAATGAATTAGTTCTGGGCTGTGCAGCTGATGGGGGTCAGGCGAACTCCATCCTACAAAGAAAGCAGCATCAGAGATTACTGCAGATGGTGTAAAACAACAAGTACCCTCTGAAATAACCCTGTCTAGTTGCACCTAGCAAAAAAAAAAAGTGTTTTAATCCAAGATTTGTAACGCACATGTTTTAAAGCTATTTCAGCTGCCGCACATCTGGACTTGGACAATCTTGTCATCAACTAGGCATTTCAATATCACACTGTGTAGAAGCAGAGATAAAATATCTTATAGAAGCAGGTGACTAAATCAGATCTACACCCATTTTCTCAATTTTCTTTGGCACCCCAATGTACTAGGCAGACATTTCAGCAAAGGCTTGTTTCCACAAACAGACCGGAGACCATATCATCCAAAGTTTTTAGTAGTAGCATTGTTGCATGTGTCTTCATTTAGTTACTGTAACTGTGAAGTGGAGAAATTACATATCAGCAGTAATGTGTGGTCAAAATACATAGCAAAATTCAACATTATGTGGATGGGAGAATACAGGTACATGTTCTGTTCAAAATAGTAACACTGTCCAATCCAGTATTGTTAGAGAAGGTGAATAGTTATGCAATGAATGACACTAATACTTTATAAACGAAAGCAACCAACAATGTATAGTAGTCTAAAAATGTGAAAAACTGCAGAGCAAAATGCATTTTACAGAGACAAAAAGACGGTACATTATATTTTAAACAGACAGCGTCTGCCCGGCAGTAAAGTTGTACTCACACATAAGCGTACTGAAGGCCACCATCGCTAGCAGGCCTTGTAGGAAGATGCCGAAGGAGTCCATCAGGGCACCGTTCTCGCAGCCACGGGTGTCTGCATCTGGCGTGGGGCTGGCAGACACCGACGACGTATTGGAAGTGGACATAGCGGCCACGTCCCCGGCTTGGGAAAGCAGACTCACCCGGCTAACCCCCATAGCTAGCTGACCAAAGGTTCTTTGGGCGGCGACGTCATCTAGCAACGTTAACTAACTAACCAAAAATACAGTAATGTCCATTTAAATGTATCCTCCAGTTACAACAGATTGGGTTTGTTCGTCATCCAGTTGTTCTTAGCAGGCAGTCAATACCCCTTAAAACAAATGGCAAAAGATACTATGACGTTAATAATGTTGGAATCGTATCCAGTTTTACTCTGATCTTGTCATTTCTTTCGTAGCCACTGTCCGCAGTAGGTTAGTTGTTGATAATCCATATAGCTAGCTATAATGCCTCCACAGGACCGCCATACATATCGTTAGCCATCAGTACCATACATGCTAGACTAGGTTTAATATATATATATATATCTATATCTATCTATGAACAATTAAAATACTACAGTAGCTCGCTAAGACAACCGCATTAGCCAACACAAAGCTAATTAGTTAGCTAAACATGGGCAATGTTTCTATACTTCCCACATATAACTACACTTCAAAACTACTATAGACTTAAGCTAAAATATCGCTAGCAAGATTGCATTTTGATATTAGTTGTTTAAAAGAAGAGTTCTTCGAACTCCGGCATGTTTGAGCGAGGGTTAACAAACGACACTGACAACCTAGTTAATTTCGTTAATGTCTGTATCATGTAGCTACGTGTTAACAAACTACTTACCTAAAACACAGCTGCAATTGTGCAAGTGTCAGGGACAAACCAACATTATCTACAAAAGCAGGTCAAGTTTACGCATGGAAACTTAGCCAACGTTCGTTAGTTATTGTAGCTAACACGTTACCTAGCTAGCCAGTTAACTTGGTTTAGTCTCTCATGTAGTTGCTATTGATACCTGCCTGTATTATATGCACGATATTTTACCACATTAAACGGGCTACCTTTTCATCTCTAAAAGCAATATTTCAGGAAAACGAGGAACACTTTCCGTGATGAACAGTGAGTAGTTGTCGTACATCACTGGAATAATCAGCTGCATCCCGTCGCCTAGAATGCTCACCGCTGCCTACTCATGTTGACATTACGTAGCTGAAGATCCACGTGATTAACGTGAAACAAATATCTTTGGAAATGTAGGAAAGATCTAGGGATGAGATTCCGCCTTTTATTCCATATTCTTTGAATGGCAATTATATTAAACAATCAAAAAATAAAAAAATCTATTTCACGGTTTTATCCAATGTAAAAAAGGTGATAGAGATAGCTAAACCAGGTAAACTAAAACGCAAACACAGTTGGCTCACCAAAATAAAACACTACACAATATCCAGAAGTCCACCAAAAGTATTTAGACAAAGGAACAATCATCATATGATTAGAATTATCTCAAAAACACATCCATATGCTTTTATTAAGCCCTGATGTTTTAATATAATTTAATTCAAACCCCTCTCAAATATGACCAAAAGGTTGTCAAACAGTAAAGGTAGTGCATTCTGTAGCCTTTTTCCAATCTCAAATTTGTCTACCTTTTGAAAGTCCTTTTATACAGATGCTTTTTCTTAGAAAATCAAGCTATAACCATTAATCACCCTGTTGCACTAGAAGTGCTTTTAAAGTACACTATATACAAATACACCTTGCTATGTACAGTTTAAATACCACAATACAGTCCATGGTTTGTTTCTTTGTGCTTAAATCCATGTACTGTCCACACTTGTCAATTTCATTAAATGAAACCAGGATTCATTTGAGACTGTGGGTCACATTTAGGTGTATAGAGTGAGGCAAAACTCTCTGACCATACAGTAGAAATAGCAACAACAACAAAAAAAAGACATAACGAAAATGTTTGACCCATCTGAATTCCATGCATGTCTGCTGTGCTGGGTCTGGGTTCCAGGTCATAAGGAAGTCCACTGTTATATCAGTTAAAGAGTCACTTCATTTTACTGACTGCGTGTAATGTTTGTCTTAGTTTACAATCCTCCGCTATGTCGCAAATTGTTGGTAGAATGCCAGTTTGACCGTCTCGATATGGTGGCACAGCTTTATGGCTGGCCCCAGTTTCAGGTCCATGCATTCTTGCACTGTGGGCAGGTTGAGCAGGAGAAGAGCTTGTCCATCTATCTCCTAAAAACACAAAACATGGCCATGGGTTTAGACAATGGATTTTGGTTACACTGTATGCCCAGTTATATAGAAAATCATTGTGTAAGTGCATGTGTTCAGTACCTGATCCATGAAAATGCGTGCTAGGGGAGCACAGTCCGTGGTTCTAATAAAACGCACCACATCTGTCACAGTCCACTCCAGGGGACTGGTGTCCAAGCAAAGCTTCTGGGGAACCTCGGCTCTCAAGCTCTGCAAAACAAATGCAACCCACAGATCCAGCCATAATTTTTTTAATTTACCAATGAAAATATGAAATTGACCAAACATAATCCATTGTCAGACAGTACCGCAGAGACTGAATGATTACCCGCATTACATTTTATTTAGTATTTTCAGTGTTTTTCAGGCTTAATATAGTGTATTATAGTGGTGTGTTTTTGTTGGCTCACAAAATAATATCAATCTAAATGGACAACCCAGTATATCGTACTGTATACACTGAAAGAGTTTGTTTAGCACAGCCATCTAGTGCCGGGTAGGCCCACACCTTGAATCCTGCTGGAAGTATTCATCACAATACATGTGATGAAGGGTAAACTGTAGTGATCCAGAAATGAAACAAATCCATAATGATGTTTTCTAATACATGGTGGCGCATGAGGAACCGGCGTGCCAGAAAAACCTTCCATATACCACGCCACAAGCCTGTACCGTTTAAACCAGGAAGGATGGATCCCGTAGGCTTCTCCTGACTCCTGAATCCTGACTCTTCCATTACAATGACCCCACCGAAATGGACTCTTCAGACGAGGCTTACCTTGGGTGAAGGTGGATGGTTCTCGTCATCGGAGTAGGATGGGGAGCGAGGTTTCCTGCGCTTTCGGGTCGGCCTGGGCGTTGTGGGAGGTGAGGGGGATGGGGTGGGTGGCTGTGACTTCCCAATTGAATATTCAGAATCATCCTGATCATCCTGGAGCTCAGAGCCAGTGTCGTCACTCAGAGAGTCTTCATCATCCAGATCCTCCTCTTCTCCACTGCCCTGTGTTAAAAGGACAATTCAGTTTAAAGAGCTCTGTATACATAAGTGCGTTTTTTTGCATGTTTGTGTGTGTATGTGTTTTTGGGCACGCATGCTGTGTTACCTGAGGTGAACCAGCAGGGGTGTTGTCTAGTGAGGCTGAGGAGCGTCTCTTCTTATGGACAAAGAGTTGCTTCCGCCTCTTCCTCCTCCTTCCTCTCCTCTTCACCCCTCCTTCCAGGTTAGAGTGCCCCCCCGGCGGGCGGCCTACTCGCCGGCTCTTCTTCTTACCATAGTAATAGGCTGCAGGGATCAATTCAATACAACTATATCACTCCTCATTCAACACGGTAGTATCAACATAGGTGGATAACCAAGTACTCATGAAACAGAAACTGTGTCCTCTTCTTTTCGCTAGCATTGCCAAGTTTCTCCGTCATACCAGATTTCTGAATGACAGTTTTGTTTGCGAGTAGAGAAATAGACTAGGTCACGTACTGTATTTGGTCTTAGTGAGCACCGAGCAGTTCTCTGAGCAGCGTTCCAGCACCATTCGTGGTCCAAACAGGTTGGGGCAACACTCCAGCTTGATACAGGTCTTCCTACAGAACTCAGCCACACGATCTGCTGTACGCACAATCTCCACTGTAGCCCGGTAACTCTTTCCCTTGTACCTACGCGCCACAAATAGAATAAACCTAAGTTAGCAATGCCAGGACCGTTTAGCCAGACCCAGTAGACAATTCAGATTGCAGAAGGGTCATAGGTTAATTGTAAGGACATTATAGGGAATCCTCACTTGGCTTTGAGTGTCTCTCCGTGGCCGTGCCAGCGGCCCTCCTGGTCCAGCTGTAACTCCCTGAGCACCCGGCTGGGCTTGTAGGCTGAGTTGATCAGCAGAGTCAACACCTAGACAGAGAGATAAGGAGACAGAGAAACAGAGAGACATGTAGGGGATTAGCATGGGTACTGTTCTGAAATGCCGAATCATTTAGATCTGGCAACATTTATATAGTCTTCTAATCTATTATGTTCCTGAGGATCATTCATTGGCAGAAGTCATGCCATAAATATTTGATTGAATTGAGGTTAGAACAATGACTCAAGGGCATATACCATATTTATTTCTCAGCCAACCAACTGTAGCTTTGACTGTGCGCATTAGTTTGTCATGATGAAAGATGACGTCCCACTTTCAGCTTTCTACACATGCTCCAATTTCTGATGTTGTGAAGTATCCCCATACCATGATGCTGTTTCCACCGTGCTTTTGGGTGTTATGCTTTGCGTGTTTGTTCCAGTTTGGAGAGATGGCCTCGTCTAGGCATGGTCTTGATGGTTCTATACCCTTACGACTTCTTAATAAATCACCTTGACTGTGTTTTAAGGGATGTTTCTTTTATACTCATGTCCTGTGATAACTTTTAAAGTTCCTTGGTAGTTGAGCAACATCATGTGAATCAAGACCATTAAACAATGGTGATGGTCAACTGTCTTGGTGTGTGATTGGTTACACCTGACCTAATTAAGGATTAATGTTACAACTGGAGTGGAGACTAATACAATAATGGTATGTCAGTTTAGTATTTGTGACATACTGTTTCCTTTCACATCCTGTTAGTATAAGTGTGAATTGTGGATGTAGATATTGTGGGAGTAGGGGGTGTGGATATTATATGGGCATTGTACAATAATATTGTAGAATGGTTGTTTCAATCACAATCAGATGTTCCTCACCTCTTTGAGCACTAAGACACAGTTGCCAGGACCCACACACTGGGGCAGCTCAGCAATGCGGCCCTTGTTCAGATAGGGTCCCGAGAAGCAGCGATGGTTGAAGTATATCTTGGGACAGCAGTACTTTCTGTTCCCTTCCCCTGTACACCAACACATCACACACAGTGTGAATCCCCTGACTCACCTCAGAAACATTAATAATGTATTATTCTGGGATATCTAGATGAGAAAGATAACCCTCACCAGTTTCTGATTGGCTGGCAATCTGCTGCTTGAGTGCATCAGGAGATGAAGATTTGGGTGGTGCTTGTCTGTAGTGATAACGGCAAAGATTAGGGGTCAAGCGCACGGGACTGAAATGTTAATCGAAAGTCAAGCCAATGAACAGCAAATTATTATTTAATTCCCCGCAGGCCCACTTACTGTTTTTCAGGCTGCACCACTGCCACCTTCCTCTGCTTCTCAACTGTAAGACAACGTATAATCACCGTTAATAAAACCGCTGAAAAATACTGTGAATGTAATTGTAACACCTCCATGCACACTGTCTGTTGGTGTATCCTATTCAAATTAAAGAGAAGACCACAGAGTGTCCTATTTTGGAAGCCCCACCTTTGGGCTTGATGGGGTACAGCAGGGGGTAGCCATTTGTTTCACACCAGCTGACAGGGAAGATGTCCAATGAGTCGACATGAACTATCAGCTCTGGCATAGCCTGTTTCAGCCCTGTACACAGACACACAAATTATTTAGACATACATAACTTATTAATGATCTAGCGCACTCAAATCGGTACCAGACTTTAAAAATGCAAAGCCCAGATATAAGGCATAGCTAGTTCTCACCTTCCAGGCTAAGCCAGATATGTTGCCCTCTGACCTTGGTTACTGTTGCCACGTGAATGTGCTCAGGTGAGAGTGGGTTGACGGCCTCCAGATTCATGGCCAATTTGAAGCTGTGATCAGTCTGTTCCTGAGAGGCAATCAGAGAAAGTGTCAGGAAATACACGTCCCTTGTTCACTCATGCTACACACACATGCATTGTTGTGTGAGCTGGACTCACTGGAGGAAAGCAGTGCTGGGGAGCTGCCTCAGCCTCACACTGTTTCAGATAGTCGGCCCAGTCAAAGTCCTGTCCTTGGTACCCTACAAAAAGCGAGAGAAGAAAGAGACCGCCACAGAATTAGCTAGGACCTATCAAACCACTTTGAACACAGGTTCAGAAGTAGCCTTGCAAACGTTGCTGGTGTGTTCCTGCCTGGAGGGGGGCTTAGCGAGAGGCTGTTCTTCAGGCTCCACTGGGCGGGAAATATCCCAGGACTGTCCCTGTGACACAAGAAGGACTGCCCACCGCCCTCTGATGCCGAATCATCTCCGCGGAGATCATCCATCTTTAACAGGAAGTACTGGTCACTGAACACCTGAAGAGGACAGAGAAGGTTTATCACCTCACACTCCTGTTGGCGGAAGCTGATCCATGACCATAACACCTACATTCATCTGGGAGCACTCAGGCCTCTAAAGTTGCATTTACAATATTTGAATCCTACCAGCAGACAAGAGTGCAGAGCAATAAGCAACATGCAAGGTAAAAGCCCAGACGATCTGTTCCCCCCGATTTCCCATTGACCATGTTCTTGATGTACAAAAACCCACTGTATGTGGTAGTTAGGCTATTAACCTAAGAAGAACAATACGGATGGTAGAATGGAGCGAGGGCATGAAGCAGGAAGCAGAGTGATAATTGGGTAAATTTTTTCCTATTCATGCTTTTCAAGATCAACCATCAAATCCATGAATCTTTTGGCTTAATGGAATTCCATTTTAGAGCGTTTATCTTTTGCTAAGCATAATAATGAAAGAAAGAGAGTAAAAAATAAGATTGAAAAACAGTTGCTTGATACACTTGTAAAAAGAGGTTAAACTGCTGTTGGAAATCACTCTTTGCCGAACAAAACCCGAAAGATTAACCAATGTCTTTGCTAAACACAGGAGCAGATATTTTACCATGTCTGGTTCAACTTGAATAGACTGAATATTACGGTTGAAGGGTTAATTAAGGTCTGCAAGTGGTGCTAGTTCCATAAAATTCTGCCTCCCGCCTGCATATCGTGTTGGCTCACAAACAAGTTTCTTTTCAAGAGCTAACAAAAAGACAAAAAAAAACGCAACAGCCACTACATCATGCAAATGATTATGCTACTTGTATGACGCTTGAACATAAAAGAAAGCCTCAATAAAATAATTATTACAACAGAATACAATTCCCTGTCTAAGCTATAAAAATCCAGTTCCAGTAATAGTGTTTTGACGATTTGCCAGTAATAGTGTTATTCCAGAATAGAATGAAGGTATGATGATCAAATAATCTTGATACCGCGCAAGCTTCAAAGTTTGGTAAACAGAACCAAGTTCGAACCCACTTTTCTGCCTCCGGATATTTCTGCCGATGCTATGGTCGTGTACTTAATCCCTATCAATATGAATAACGCGTTCATTTCACACATAAACAATCACCTGTGGCAACTGTCCAAAAAACAGCAACAGCAGTGAATCCTCACATAGCGCAAAATGTGACACGTGGCACAATTTTTCCCAGATCAGTTGGCTTGGAGTGGTTAGGCTCCCGAAGTTCACAAAGGTACTGTGTCCAAATACATCTGTGCTCTCTTAGCCCTGAGGTGACCACTGATCTGAGCGGACTGAACAGGCAGCAACAATATGGAGGGAACTGTTTGACGGGGCTGAGAGCCTTCATCCAGACCGGTCATATCCTAAGGCTAGAGTCTGACAGAAAATTGGTTGTTACCTTGGTAACGGTGGCAGGACTGATGCGGAAAGGGGATGCGGGGTCAACAGCTTCTAGTTTCATCCCCTCGGTGAAGCAGTGGGCAGCTATTGCAGGCCGGTCCTGAGGCACACAAAGACACGCGGCTCGCTGGATCAAAATCGCACGCATATTCCAGAGGGACCCTTGAGATGCTAGGGGACTGTGGTCGGTGGCGCCTTTACCTTGGAGAACTCATCGGAGAGAGCATTGTCATGAGACTGCCCGATGATCCCTTTCCTGACCTCATCCCACTCCTCCTCCGTGTGCTGGGTGACCAAGGCTGAAACCAGCAACCACACACACACACACACACACCATTATGACAAAAAAAAAATCCATTCACAAATCGCATTTAGCTTTTTCGCACCTTGAATGTGAATTCCTCCGAGGTCTATTTTACAAAGAGGGGCTAACCTGAAGGAGGCCTGAAGGCGTAGCCGTGCTTCACGGCCCAACCGGGTGGGTGCAGGCGGGGATGCAGGTAGTAGAGCCAGAGGGTGGCGTGAGGGTGGAGAGAGAGCCCCTCCGTGCCCGCTAGGCGTAGCCTCAGCCGGCCCCCCACGTTCTCCTCCACCTCAGCGCCCCAAGCCACGGCAGGGTCGGCGTCGTCCTGGAGCTCCACGCGGCAGCCTGGGCAGAGCAGATCCACCGGGTCCTTTCCGCGCTGGGGCTACAAACACATACGCAGACGACACGCGCGTGAGAGAAAGCCCTTCTAAGCCCTGGCTCATTTCCTATACATTCCCCGTTGTTTCACGGTGGTAAGCGAGCCTCTCTTACCCCTTCTAACAGGTTAGCGGGGGCAGTGCACTTCTCAGCCAGGGCTTTCTCCAGGACACCCTCCCAGTCCGGCTGCTTCTCCCTCACACCTGGGGAGGGCGACGGAGACATTGTGAAAAAAAAAAGGCCTCGGAAATGTCCTTGAATAACTTCTCAACTTCTCTGTAACAATAGCCGTGTTATAATCCTGGTACAGCTAGCTGGGAGTGGTCGTATAACAGGACAACAGTTCCCTCCCCCCGCTCAGGCTATCTCACCCTCGGGGGGCCTCATGGGCTTGCCCTGCTCCCGGCTCCAGCCCAGCGGGTGGAGGTCGGCCGTCATGATGTCACACCAGAAGTCGGCCCGGCGGTCGTCGAGGTAACCCTCGTAGCGCAGGAGCAGCAGCTGACCACACGTGGTGATGATGGTAGCCACCCAGTAGGGCTGGCCGCTCTCCGAACGCACACACACCTCCAGCTTCATGCCCGGAGTCAGGCCTGTCTGCAAGCCCTGATCCACCTGGGGAGAATCACGCGGGATCAGAAGGCCGTGGGCACACGGGGATTCTTAGCAGAGGAAGCTGAGCGCGCTCAGTACTCACATGTTTGAAGGCATGGTGGGGCACAGACACTGCATCGTTCTCCTCCAGGTATTCATCCCAGTTGAAGTCAGATACGTCCTGACTAGAATCCCCATCTGCAACACAGGCACACGTTTAGCATGCCATGTGAGACATCTCTTTACACCTGGAAAGCAGCAGGTCTATGTTATTACTCACCCGACTCCAGCGACTCATGACTCATGTTGGCTCCTTCTACTGGCCAAGTCTTCAAGATATGTGGAAGAGGAAGACAAATTATTCTATGGGAAATTGAAATAGGCTTGACATCCACAAGCAGAAGTATCAGTGGGGGGCATGGTCAATTACTCACTGTCTAAACTCCTTTTGTGGTCAAACATGTTATGACTAGTAATAAGAAAATGAATTAAACACTGCTTCTGAAAATGCATACCTGTACGTTTGATCATTCTATCTTTTTTCAAAGTCAACAAAGTTTATGAGAGATGTGAAAACACAACCTGTTTGGTACAGGATTGTAAATTATACCAAAAGTAGTTACTAACTTGCTGAAATATGAGAGAGAACTTAAACATATCAGTAAGCCTGATAAACACCAAAGATAAGAAAAGAGATAACTGACACCAAAGTGGATCTGTAAGCGTATAGCCTTTCTGACGACAAAGCAAACGAAAATAACTTAACACAACAAGAGAAATGGCGTTCATATACTGGGCATGAGAGAGCATTACACATGACAATAGCAGAGAGGGCTGTGTATAGGACGCTGAGGATAGCTGCTCTGTCACCGTGACTCCATTCAACAGGGCTGTCAGGCCTGTCTTTGTCACGTCTGATGTCTCTATTAAAGAGGAGACGGCCATCAGACAGGATCCCACTGACCACCACCCGAACACCGCGACCCAGGATCGGTCCGGCCTTTCACCCCTGACCCCCGCTGCCCTCGGAGTACACACACACAAGCAGGCCCGACAGAACTTTCTGAAATGGACAGCGCGGAGGGCCTCATTGTGCTGGAGGCCACACTTGCGTCTCAAACACTAGGGAGGATGAAAAGAGCCGCAGAGCCATTTAGCCCTCTACAAAAAAGGCAGCCGTCGGTCGGGATTCTGATTCTGATTCAGCCGGGATTCTAATACCCGATTACCGCCCTAAAAACATTTGGAAAGTCATGAAAAATGTGGTGTTGTTTTAGTAGGCCACACGGTTTAGGAAATGTTTTGAGACGTGGTTTGTGAGAAGAAAAGAAGACGATGCTGAAATTTGAGGGAATTTAGCAAATTCTGTTCAACAACTGTCACTTAATCACCAAAGTGAACAGGAAGACTAACAACTTCCACCTTCTTTTAACCAAGGCCTACCCAGTGCTCACCCACCAACACACACACACACACACACACACACCACCAGACTGCAGGCATGTCTGTCTCTCTCCATTAGAATACACACTAGAAAAAATACACTTACTCACTCTGAAACAGAAACTAGAATGCATTAGAAAAACACCAGAAAATCTTTACAGCCGCCTCCTAGCTCTTATTGGATCATACAATCAGTGCTTAACATGCCACCAACTGAATGAAGTCATCTGAGTCACAGAGCAGTCTCTGGGCAAGAAATGCAAGTAACAGAAATGCATTGACTGGTCACCAAAGGATTTGAGACATTAAATAAAATGCATTAATAACAGGGTTATGTGATGAATAAAGACTATTCTGAGCATTTTCATCAAGTGTAACAAGATTGCAATAATATAATAATATTAGCATTCTCTAGGGTTATGTGTTTATTAATCTTTATTATCAGCAATTGGCCTTCGCTTTGAGACATTGTATTTCAGGCCTGCATGTCGCCGTTGTCAAGTAGGCTCGGGGAATTATATTGGTTGGGTGCCTGGGAGCCCGTTCAGTGTCATTGTACATTGCACTGTTGAAAGTGCCATTTGAACGGCACTTTTGAACGGAATTTTTGTATAGGCTTCAATAGACACAAAAGACTATGCTCATAAGAATTTCTGCCTTGAGCAGTGTCAGCAGTGAATTATTAAAGTTGCCAGTTTTTTTGCTAAACATCTTTTATCGCTATTTTATTGTGAAGTCAATTTACAAAATGTTGTCTTTTAGGTTAGACAGGTCCATTGAAAAATGTCACAATTTATAGCGGCCGGTCAATTAAAACAATGTTGCTGCGATTAATCAAGTTGCATAACTGGGAAGTTGGGGCGTTTGGGCAGAAATCAGAAGCTTAGAGTGGCCTACGTAAGTTGGTATTATTTATATGTTAGGCATATTCAATGAACAACAATGAAATCAAAACTACGCTATATTTTTTCTAAAGAATAGCCAGGCCTATTTGGTTTAAAGTAGGCTAAAAAACATCCATAGTTGTCTATCAAGCTTGTGCAATTGTTATTATAATTCAAGTAAACAAATTGATTAATTTCAGTATTAATATTTAAAAGGAATTTTCGCCAGATGCTTTCAATTATCTTCACGCTGCTAACCGCAATATTCGGCAATACATAGGCAAGAGCTATGCAGGCACGAGCGCCGATTATCCAACTTTCAACACTAGAACGTGCACTAAAGAGAAGGATACCGAACGCAAGTATGAAAATAAATGACATAGCCTCAGTGTTTACGCTATAACCCACGGGTCAGTAGTGATTCCAAAGGCACCGCGGTCAAATGCGGCTGATTCGGCACATGCTAAAAACGCTTGTGACCAAGTCAAGTTACTGAAACGTCATGGCTTGAGCAATAGGCTCTACACCGTAGCAAGCAATAAGGGCGCTTACACTCGACCGAGCCCGAGTCATCTTTTTTAGAGACGGGAAAAAAGACGCAGACAGCACTAATATGCATTCCATCATATTAAGCTCTTCGTAAACAAAATATAGTGTGTGAGTATTTGGTTACAAAATCTGATTCTTACCAGTAAATAGTTTTTCAAGTCGGTTTTAGATGCCGTCTCTTTCCGCCTAGTCGTTCACGACCTCATTCCAATATGGCACAAACTGCCACTGCGCATGTTCTGCCGCCTATATCCACGTTCTAAGCCCGGGTAGCTGATATTGTAGGCTTTGAGAACGGAAAAAGACTTCCATCTTCAAACACAATAAAAACATGACATATCCAAAACCAGAATTAACAGATACAAAGAAAGAGGAAATGATTTATTTTTTATTAAGAATTTTCAAAGGGAAACATGCACATTATTTAACGTTCATAGAGACAGAGGCTTTAGCCTTCGTTTCACAAATTCCCTTATGGATTCAACACTTAGTTATTAATGGAATGGTTTAACTTGAAAATGAATAATCGACCCATTTCGTTTATTGGTAAAACAACTACATAACGACTTGTCTTTAAAACGCGTTGTTCCGCACATTAGATAATCAGCAATTAATCAGCAATTATAATTGAAAACAAATCTGTCCTTTTATTATGGAGCGAACGCAAAAAAAAATGTAGCAGATGGTGACATTGAAAATGTATCTCTAATGGCAGAGCATAGCAGGCTTTATGCTGCAATCACAAAGTCAATATGTAATATCGTGATAAGGTGTTTATAAAATGTTTGGGTGTAGAGCGTTTACAAAAGCCTTTCAGGGAGAAAGTGTCGATTAGGAGAGCTGCGTTTGTTAAAATTTGTTCAGTGCAGGCTTTGGGCTATGGTTAAAGATTAATCCCCACCAAAGTCCAATCCATTTGGTAGATTAATAGAAATAACATGTCTAAGATGAACCAGTCTTTAACAGTGGAATGCATTCAATAGAAAGAACATGCACTAATGATTTGAACAATACATCAACTATACATTAATAATCTACTGTAATCACCAGAAGTAGAAATGTGTTCTACTTTTATTTCCCTACAATAAGTAGTTGTAGAAATGAGACGTGTATATTCCACTGATAATAAAGCCTCAGTAGCATTGGAGGTATATATAATAACATGCAGCTACAACATTAGCTCATAGCTTCATGTTTATTATAACATTAGCTTATAGCTCCATGAGTCGTCGCAAAGCTTTTAGGCTTGCAAGAGCTTTTCCGTCATTGTTGGGTAGTGCAGTGGGCCAATAAGAACGCTCATGGTAAAAAGGGAGCGGACTCAGAGGACATTCGCTGTGCACACTGCAGGAATGTGGTTGGCCTCGGACATAGTCAATAAATAAAATGTTGCTTATAGCACCTGACCGCTAGATGGCAGGGTAGCCAACCTATTACCTACTTAAGGAAACACTGGGTAGATGTGTGGTGACAATTTATTAATCAGATACTGCCCCATTGACTGCAGTCTAAAAAAAAAAACATGTGATGGAAAGCATGTCATGCCAAAATAAAACAACTAACCACTAGGGCTTTTGAAAAATAACAATAATAGAAATAACAGAATGATTGATAGTCTACAATATCAATTAATTCAGACAAACATTTGGAGTTAACATCACGTTTATTTAAAATCAGATGTAAAACATCAAAACAGTACAAAAGTTGTCTAAATCCATAAAATACCAATATACATATACTTCCACTTCATATACATATATAATTGTGTTACAAAACCTACATTCACATGGCTCAAGGCCCAATTATCAATCCTTGTCCTAAAGGAAACCCTCCCACAGAAACGATATTGATTATTCGCTGGGCAGTACCATAACAGTATTTTTCACTCACTCCTTTCTGAATCAGTGTCACAGGGGTTAGTTATTTTGCTTTATATCAGGTGTAGGGGCGAAGGTGAAAAGTGAGTGAGACCATCCATGCCTGTGTTGATCTGAGCATCCTGTACTGGTCCGGTTTCTTGGGTGTTCTACAATTAGCTTACCATCTACAGATACTATTGTTATTAAAGACAATTCATTACTGGCACCAGCATGTGACTCATAAACCGAGTAGCTACTCTAGTTGGGGGACAGTCATTAAGATTCTCGGTGTCCTAGAGATTTGCATAGTGAGTGCTAAAACACACACACACCACACACACACACACACACCAAATGCAGTAGATGAAAAACACATGCATGTAATAATTGAGCCACATTTGATCCCTGATGTCCCGGCATGCAACATATTAAACAGCCGGAGCTGTGAGTGTCTTGGTATATAAAGTACATTACACGGACTGATTCATATTTATTCAAGGTTTGATCCGAAGAAAAAGAACGACACCACTATTGATTGGACCCGCCACAGTAATAAATGCAACAATGGACTCTTCCTTCCTTTTGACTTTCTTTCCTTTTCCCCATCTTCCTACCTCCCTTCCATCCAGAGAGATGAAGAGAGAAGTTATGTTTTTTTTTTCTTTTGTCATTTAATCATGCCATCCATCTTGGGGTTGACAAATGAAAAGCCGGCAAAGGCTGCCTGGTCCATAGAGTCAATCAGATTCTTGTCTGCGTGGGAGAGGCGGGGCTTCTCATTCAGGAACTCCCGGTCAAAGTTGCTGCAGTCATTAGGGGCTTTCTGTGATTGGCAGAGAAGAGCAGTCAGTTTAAAATACACCAACATTTACATAAAAACCCTACAAACAATTAAGAGTAAGAGCATCAAACTGGGCGTGCCAACATCAAAAGTTCCGCCATAAGCCAAATAACCAATTCATACCACTTTCGGTTTAAATGGGGGGTCCACTTCCCTCTTCTCCAGGGCATTCCAGTTGAGGGTCTTGAAGAATGAGTGTCCACGAATGTTCCCCACCACTCCTAGCCTGCAACTGGGGTCTCTTTCAAACAGCTGGACATAAGGATAAAGACAAACCGCAACTGGATAAGCATTCATTCAGGTGAATGAACTTGTGAGACGCCTAATTTCATATATAGTTACCAATGCAATAAGAACATTAAAAGCCACTTGTGCCTTATTCCTTTTTTAACCAGATAGTTTGAATACTGATTGAGGGATAACTGTGGTCAATAATGCAGGAGGACATTTTAATGTTCTAATTAGCCAATATTACGGCTTAAAGCTGTACTTAGGTATAATGCATAGCGAAGTACCTGGACACACCACTTAGCTATGGTATATTGGCGATATACACAATCTGGACAAAAGTATTTGGACCTCAACACATTACACCTACAGGAGTTTGTATAACATCCCATTCTAAATCCATAGGGATTAATATTGTTACCAACCCCATGAATCCCAACATTTGAATCGGTGTACTTCGTCTTGCAATTCATTGCATACAATTAAAGCAATAAAAGAGCATCTGTTAGCCGTGATGCATTTGTCTCACACCTTATTGCTTACATATCATAAGGCTTTCAGCCAATCAGCATTCAGGATTCACACCACCTAGTTTATAATAAAAACATTGTTCACCCTTTATCCTCTTCTTCTCAGGAAAAAGGTTTTCTCAGTATACCCAGCATTTGGGACAGTCAGTGACAGTGAATTTCTCTGTATGTCTGGGAATGACTGTGGAAATGTTTGTGTGTGCCCAGCCAATGAAAGTAGAGATTTGTTACACTGTTTACGACTGGACACCCATCCGCAAACAATTATCTGCAGTACAGGCAAAAGACACTGGAACGGAACTGGAAGGTTTATGTGCACCTTATCCAGCAGGTCCTTGGCCTCCTTGGTAATCCAACGAGGGTAGTGAGGCACGTCCATTCTGATGGACTCAAACAGCTCATCCTCGTCATCACCTTGGAAAGGTGATTGGCCAATCAGCATCTCATACACCAACACCCCAAAGGACCACCAGTCAACAGAAAAGGTGTATTTTTGTCCCAGCAGGATCTGGGGAGGGACGGAGGGACAGATTGAATATTACTACTACACTCCACATCAGAACACAGACAAACGAATACATGAGAAAGTGTAAATTGCTCTACAGTCTTTTGGACCACTACCGTGTATTAAATTGTATTGAATGCGTTTGATTTTCCATCCATCTGGGGACCTTGAAGCTAACTCTAACCCACGTTCTTCATCACGTATCCCTAAAGATAATCCTAGCCTTAATCTAAACCTAACCTTAAACCTAAAATTAACCCCAAATTAGACACAAATTTAACTGTAATATTTCCCTAAACCCTAAGCCAGAATTAGCATTTTCCCTGATTGAAACCTGCCAATTAAACCTGTTAAGTGAACTCAGGTCCCTAAATGTGCATATCTGGTCCACACACCTCTGGTGCGATATAGTCTGGTGTCCCACAGAAAGTGGTGGCCCGATTATCTCCAAACACGTTCTCCTTGCACATCCCAAAGTCAGCTATCTTAATGTGGCCATCCTTGTCTAGCATCACGTTGTCCAGCTTCAGGTCCCTGTAGTAGAGGAAGAGATGGGGGAGGGCTCAGTCAGCTCCTTAAGTAAAGTGAAGGAAATCCATCAATTAAGCACAAATACAGGAGGAAATTCATGTTCACCTGTAAATTATTCCTTTCGTGTGGAGAAACTGCAGTCCAATTATGATCTCTGCTGAGTAGAACCTGGGAAGAAGAGTCATAGTGGCCAAATTACTTGTTGGTGCATCCTCTTTATGAAAGACCTACAGAGAAACTGATTCTACAGTGGACTCACATGGCTCTGTAGAGATCAAAGCGACCCTTATCCTGTATGTGAAACATCAGGTCGCCTCCATTCAGGTACTCCATCACAAAAAACAGGTGTTCCTAGAAAAGCAGGCACAGTAACATCAGTTGCACTACTATCCTACATACAAATATAAACACTCCATCAGTCAGAGGAAATAATGGTTTCAGGAAGTTTGCGTGTGTTGGGGGTATGCTGACAGAGGATATAAGGACATATTTAGCCATTGTTGACGGGGAGGGGCCTCACCTTGGACTGGAAGGTGGAGTAGAGGTGTGTTAGAAAGGGGTTGTCCCATGCCAGTGCCAGGACTCGCTTCTCCACCATGGTACACTCCACGTCATCATCCATCAGAACCACATCTTTCTTCAGGGCCTTTACAGCAAAGAATTGCCCTCTTCCTTTCAGCTCAGCCAACATGACCTGGAGTCCAAACAGGGGAGACACTGTCAGGGGTCATACTCCCACAGAGAGGAAAAACACCTAAAGGGAACTTCATAGGGCTTTTGGGAAAACCAGGGATATTTGCAACCCTATTTTTTTGTGGAACATACAAAACAACTGTCAGAACAGAGGATCTGGGTTGCTATTGCTACTCGGACAATAGAGAACACACACTAAAGAAGACAGGCTGTCAGCAGTTAAATAGCACACAGGAAACTTTTAGACAGTAAGCACAGTTGTCTTGGCTTTTTTACCTTTCCGAAGCTGCCCTTCCCCAGAACCTTGTGGAACACAAAGTTGTCGATGGTGAGGCCGGTCTTTGAGGGGATGTTGGTAGGGACGCGGCCCTCACCCCCCTCCCACAGCTTTTCATAGGTTTCTGCTGAAAACACACCGCACATACATGCATTCATGCCTCTAGATGGTACACATATGTGAATATACAATACAGCTTCTGTAAATATTGTGGATTTCTTATGCAATAAGGCCCCAGTGCTATATGGGCAATACATGGTACCGCAGGCAAGGGTTGTACTACAAAACCTTAGAGGGGTGTTCTCCATATTCAATTGTGGTTAGGATGGCACGGCAAAGTAATTAGGATGGCACAAAGAGAAAACGGTGGCATAGCCGTAGTATATACTCTGATCTAAAACACTTCTCGGCCAATAGGCATTCATGGCTCAGTCCACCCGGTTTATAATGCAGAAGATCTTTAGCCGTAGAAATGACAGGTACTCACCACCTGGATCTACTCCTGGGCTTTTGTTAAAGTCTTGGTAGATCGCTATGTCTGTTGGCTCAGAGTTGTTGGATTCAGAACGTCTAGAGGATCTCTGGAGGGGGTAAAATCTCATTATGATGTGGTTATGAATGTCCATTAACGATTCCATAACACACATTTTTAATATGCATTAATGTCATTAGGGTTCGGCATATATCCCCCGCCTTTTTCACCTGGCTAACTTGGTTGAGCGCCTCAGCCAGAAGTTTCTGGTTAATTCCGCAGAGATTACCCACTTTCTTCTGACACTTGTGATGGATGTTCATAGAACATTCTGACGAAAAAGCAAACAAAGGTATTAAGCGTGAAAAAGACGAAAGAGAAAAGGGAGGGAGATGCAAAATATTGCGCGGGTATTGTCGGTAAAGACGCAGAGGGGGGGGCCTGACCTTCACACTTCAGGCCTTGCTTGACCATTCCCCACAGCATACTGCCACAGTGGTCACAGAAGGTGGGGCTCATGTAGTTGTGGGTCTTGAAGCGATGTGGCATGTCAATCTTGAAGCGCTCCTTCTGGAACTGTGGACACAGATCTCCCATTAGCAAGGAGTTAGTACGTATTAGCGACGGGCTCGGTCTAAAGACCTGAGGAGCGGCGACCTTTCGGGCCTCACCGCCCTTCTGAATCGCTTCACGGCACACCACTGGAGCAGTAGGAACAGGACAGGGGACAGTCCCCCTTTAATGGTGGAATGAGTCTACTCCCACCTCATCAGAGCACCGGCCTACACTTCCAACAGCACGCCCGCTATAGCTTCCTTGAAGGCTGAAGACCCAGGGCCACTAAAGCCAGAAGAGCAGGCCCTGGCACCATGGTCCGGTACATACACAATAACATTCAGTGGACAGCAGTGGGAGTTCTGCAGGTTGTTATGGGAGGTCAGGTCCAGTTACTTACCATAGTATCTCTACTGTTAGCTGCCGTCCCTGTACACCTGCCAATTATTATGTCGATGCATTTCTTATGGATCGCGGCATTGCATTCTGGGACAGAGAACAGTTCACATTAAGGCAAGCTGATGGTAAAGATGCTCAGGGATACGATAAACATCTGTGTATTTTCTGAAGTGAATGTCCGAGCACACCGCTTCAAACCCGGTCCAGTTGTGGAAACAAGTGAATGACAAGAGGTCAGAGGGACACTTACGTCTGCACTTGTAGCCTTGCTTGTTGAGTCCCCTGTTCAGAGAGAAAAAATATGTATGAGAAACAACGTTTAACATATACTCTTTTTGCACCCAAAACCAGACCATTGACAAGTGATAAGAAGATCACAAAAAGTTAGCGATTTGTCAGTTGAAATAAACAATGATAGTTTGTTTATTGGTAGCAGCCTGTAGTGTCCTTTTCACCTCATCTAACGCTGGATTACGATAAGAAAGGGTGAATCTCAATAGTATGCCGTTACATGGTTGGTGGGGAGGGTAGACTGTTTATCTTATTCTTTATTGTGCCTTTATTGACTTCGAATTAGACCAAATTCTTGATTCACCAACTCCTGGGCAGTTATTTTTGAAAACATCTTAAAATAGCAGTTTCCTTCAACGGCATGAAGGGGGCAGCCCTGCCTTGGAGATTGTGCTGACATTGTTGGAACACCGCAGGAACACCCCGAGTGACTCACAGCTCACACAACCAGTCCGATAAGCAAGTGTTTTTGTTGGACAGACTACTCCGGCTTGTGGAGAAATTCCAGTTGCTAATTAGTCCACTTAGAGTGTTGACTCTGAGCCTCAGTGGTGCATCATTAGTATTTGGAGAACCGAGAACGTCAATAAAGTTCAAATTGCTGACTCTGTATTGCAGGCCAATAAGGAGTAGGGCGTGTCCCCTTCTCTGCTTACAAACGTCAACGATCACCTCCTTTGTTTTGCTGACACTGAGGGAGAGGTTGCGGTTGGTGCCATAGTGCCAGTTCGCAAACAGCTGACTCGTCATTGCTTGTGTATTATATAGTTGAGTAAAATCAAGTCCTACAAGAGGCCAAACAAAATTCGGAATTATTTAAAATATATATATATATTTAACATTTTCTACCAATCAGTAAGCTGCATCATTGTGAGGCAGATTCGGTTTAGCCCGCGGTTCCTATTGAAGGCGATGCAATTGGCCGGCACCATTCAGGACTGGTGGGTTGGTATTGAATTGGCTTGCCATGCCTTTTTTTCATGTTGTTTTTATGAAGGAGAGAACAGATCATTTCATGGTCATTTGATTTGTTTAAACATTTTGTGTTGTTATTTTAATGTCAACATCAGCACATTGGATTTACTTTCATATGGCTGTATTGTTCCTACATGCCATTGCCTTACTTGTGTAGCACTCATACGCACATTTGATTTGCTTACTTAAGGTTGTGTTTGTTTAAACATGCACAAGCAACCTCATAGCCACATGGTACCATCTTGCTATAAAAGGGTTAATATTAATGTTACAATTAAAATGTTTATGCACACAAGTGCATAGTGATGCAAATGTTATTTGTTGGTTTTCAATATAAAACATATCCAATTATAAGTAATCCGATATCAGACAGGTTGGGATACAACATTATGTAGTTGACAGATCTCCAATCACACGTGCATCACTGTGAAAACCCTAATATCTCCTTGTCTGGTTGGATCTACACATGATTTGCTAGACCCCACTATCTGCATGTCTGGTTGGATCTACACATGCCTCGCTAGACCCTACTATCTCCTTGTCTGGTTGGATCTACACACACCTCACTAGACCCTACCATCTCCTTGTCTGGTTGGATCTACACATGCCTCGTTAGACCCTACTATCTCCTTGTCTGGTTGGATCTACACATGCCTCGCTAGAACCCTACCATCTCCTTGTCTGGTTGGATCTACACAATGCCTCGCTAGACCCTACCATCTCCTTGTCTGGTTGGATCTACACACACCTCACTAGACCCTACCATCTCCTTGTCTGGTTGGATCTACACATGCCTCGTTAGACCCTACTATCTCCTTGTCTGGTTGGATCTACACACACCTCACTAGACCCTACCATCTCCTTGTCTGGTTGGATCTACACAATGCCTCGCTAGACCCTACCATCTCCTTGTCTGGTTGGATCTACACAATGCCTCGCTAGACCCTACCATCTCCTTGTCTGGTTGGATCTACACAATGCCTCGCTAGACCCTACCATCTCCTTGTCTGGTTGGATCTACACATGCCTCGCTAGACCCTACCATCTCCTTGTCTGGTTGGATCTACACAATGCCTCGCTAGACCCTACCATCTCCTTGTCTGGTTGGATCTACACAATGCCTCGCTAGACCCTACCATCTCCTTGTCTGGTTGGAGAGCAACATAGTGAACTCACTTGTTTCCAATCAGGTGCCATATTTTCTAATGATTCCACTGGAGATGCCCGACCACAAGGCGAGGTGGTCCAGATTATATATGAAATGACTCGTCGCTCACTGCTGTGTTTGTGTGAGAGGCCTGCCGTTTCTCACCAGACGAACTCCCTGCAGACAGAGCAGAAGGTGGGCTGTCCGAAGAAGGTGGCGGTGAACTCGTGGTTCTTGATGAAGTGGACCTTGGCCTGTTTCATGGCCCTCCGACGATTCAGTGTCATCGCCTGGTCATCATCTTCCACCTGACGCCCCTTCACCGTCGCCTTAAACGCTGCTGGGACATGTGGTCGTTTTAACGGTACTTACTCCTTTTGTTTCAGTTAGTGACGTTTTTACATTATTCAAATGGCAGAGTATGTTCCCTTTAAAACAAGTATAATGGAACCCTGCACCCATCAACCCGGGTTACATTCTAAACCTACACTAATTACTCTCAGTCAGCACTGATGCCTTAGACAGAGATGGCCTTGTCAAATGGGAAAATATTAAGGAAAAGAGGTAATAAAAATGAATTAGGTCAGCTGACGGCTGATAGCTTACGCAAACAAATTGGAATGCATCAAATGTCATTGGAAAATTTGTGAAAGATGTGAAAACTGATAAGTGGGCTGTGGGAGAACCGACAGAGTGTGAGAAAGGAGGCCAGACATACAGATGAAAAGATAGAGAAATAGAAAATACAGGCTGATGAGATACAAACATATTTCCTCTTCGCCACCTCATTCCGATGACTGCTCAGTAGAGCACATGTTCCCGGCTACCCCGTCCCACCCAAACCTGACCCAGAGTTCAGACTCGCTGGGACCCTCTCACATACAGCCCCCGTCTCTCTGGGGCCTAAACAATATGCTGCTAGACTAGACCTCGCCTACTAAAGCGGCATATTTCTTTACCAATAGCGGGCGCTATGTCCGGTAACGATTGTGTGAGAGTGCATTTGGAGAAGATAGACAATGGCAGAAAGTAAACATCCAAGGCGTGTTCAGAGGGCTACCTGCTGCGTCCGTGTCCTCCACAAAGAACTGGACGGTCATGTGAATCCTCCCGCTAGGCTGGAGATCTAACCAGAACTCAGCCGAGCCAGTGCCCTTCTTACAGCGCTCCGCCAGCACAGCCACGCCCACCGTGGCCTCGGCCAGCGGCTCTTCCGCTGTCTTCATCAGAACCACCTGCAGGACGCGGCCCTCGTAGATGTGGGCGTCGAAAACGGACTTCCAGGCCGGGAACATGGTGGGCTTCCTCTGGACCAAGGTTTTCCCCCGCTCTGAAGGGCAACCGGACCAAACACTGCTGTCACTTCAACACGGTTGCTCACGTTTCTTTGTGTCAGATGGGGGGACGGGGGAATGGGGGACGGACGGTGAAGGAGCAAGTAACAGCAGTGTGTGTGTGTAAACTGTTAGTTACCGGTGCTGAGGGACTCCTTCATCTTGATGGCGCAGAACGGAGCGTCGGTCAGGGGAGGCAAGAGCCCCAGATCGTAAGTGTTTAAGCTGATCCGCAGGAAGGGCGACATGGTGAGCCCCCGCTCAGAAGCCTCCTACGGAGACAGAATTCTGAAACACAGAGAAGAGTTTTAGACACGACATCACGCTGTTGGACACACTCAACTACGCACACCCTAAGAACCAGAAGCAGCCAAGCCCTACACAGCGGGGGGCGATCTACGGGACGGGAAGTATAGTCGAAGCCCTTCCCCACTTTCATGACGTGGATGAAAACCCCTCAAGTTAAGCCTCACGGAGGGACGAGAGAGCATTGTGAAAGACCCGAAAGAATACAAAACCGTAACATTTTATCCAACATATTAAATGTGGAACCAAAGAAATGTTATTGTTTTGGGGAAAACATATGCCCATTTTTAATATGATGCCAACACTTAAAAATAAACGTTGTGACAGGAGCATGTTTATGACTGTGTTGCATCTCCTCTTCTTTTAACAATACTCTGTAAGCATTTAGGAACTGAGGAGACCAATTGCTGTCGTTTTGAAAGTTAAATTTCAGCTGCTCAACAGGTCGGTGTCTCCTTTGTCGTGTTTCTCGTTTCATAAGACGCCAAATGTTTTCAATGGGTGACAGGTTTGCACTCTATGCACGCCAGTTTAGCACCTGGACTCTTAATATGGAGCCATGCTGTTGCAATATGTGCAGAATGGTAGAAATTGTGCTGGTAGATATTTTGGTAGAGTCTGCATTTCCACAGTAGTGGAGCTCCATGAGAGAAAACGCACTGCCTTCAGCCGTTTATTTAAAAACTCCATTTACAATTAGAATTTTACGATCTTCGGTTACGTGCAGGTTTGTGTCGCTGGTCGAGGGTAATGCAGGGGTTTTTCACAGGTTGTTAGGATACAACCATACAACCGTCGAGATCCGAGTATAAAAGCAAAAGGTTCTCGGTCATCAACTTTCTGAAATCTCAAACGCAATCTTCCAAAGTATGCTGAATGTATATAAATGAGTTCAGTTGACTGCTCTGAGGGTTACTACAGCTGACTGGATGTAAATAAATGAGTTCAGTTGACTGCTCTGAGGGTTCCTATAGTTGACGGGATGTTTATAAATGAGTTCAGTTGACTGCTCTGAGGGTTACTACAGCTGACTGGATGTATATAAATAAGTTCAGTTGACTGCTCTGAGGGTTACTACAGCTGACTGGATCTATATAAATGAGTTCAGTTGACTGCTCTGAGGGTTACTACAGCTGACTGGATGTATATAAGTGAGTTCAGTTGACTGCTCTGAGGGTTCCTACAGCTGACTGGATGTATATAAGTGAGTTCAGTTGACTGCTCTGAGGGTTACTACAGCTGACTGGATGTATATAAATGAGTTCAGTTGACTGCTCTGAGGGTTACTACAGCTGACTGGATGTATATAAGTGAGTTCAGTTGACTGCTCTGAGGGTTCCTACAGCTGACTGGATGTATATAAATGAGTTCAGTTGACTGCTCTGAGGGTTCCTACAGCTGACTGGATGTATATAAATGAGTTCAGTTGAATGCTCTGAGGGTTCCTACAGCTGACTGATGTAAGCATAGCAGCACACATCTAGTCTGGGGAATCCTTCTGCCCCCCCCCCCCCAACAGCAACATGGCAATGATGCAAAACTCTTTACAAATCTACAACAGAATGACTAAACGATATTGAGGGTTATGGAATGGAGATATAGCTGTTGAAGGTTAAGGGTTTACTAATTGTTCCCCCACAAACATAAAATGCATATTTTTATCCATCTGGCATGCCCAAATGCCCTCGATAAAGCATGGGTGTGATTCAGTGTTGGATGCCTGCAGCTTTCCAGAGAGAGGGCCCCAAATTCCCCAAACACAGTTGTTATTGGACTTGGGCCTTGGTCAAGAGCACAACGGTAGAAGATGATAGAACTATTGGATCATAGACCAGCAACTTTCTACATAGATTTACATGGGATACCAATTGATTGTGCCTGTCATGGTGATCATTTGAGGGGAGACAGTACATGGCCATGACGTACCCTGCTCAAATGGACCAACCTGGGAAAAACTACCTGCCCTCCTGAACTTATTTATTACTTATTAAATCAAGCAGTGTTCATAGTTTACGATAAAACATAATGTCTTTAACATAATGCACTGCGTTTTAAACCGAGAATTCTTTATTTAGAATCAGATTAGAACACGATATAAAATGTTGATTCATTGCAATTAACTACAGACGTTTATGAAATTAACCGCAACTAATTATTTCAATTGTTTAAAAGCACTAGTTCATATAAACATCAGAGGAATATTGACCATTATAGATGTGAAAGTGCCGGTTGTGGCTGCGATATTGTGCAAACTGTATGTGTTTTATACCTGAAAGGTTTACTAAGCAAATTATAATACTTAGTTAAGGTGTCATGGACATGCGTGCTGTCATCTGACAAGTCAGTTTACCTCAAAGAGCCCAAAAATGGGCACAAGTGTGGAAAATAATTGAAAGTAACTTTTTGGATATTGGTTTTCCAGCAGCTATAGTGGCTTGAGATCAAGAGGAGTGAACCGGTTGAGTGAAACTTTTCCCCTGTCATCTCCACACACACAAAATAAACAAAAACTGTTATGGTTGCATGGGAATTCCTGCGGTAGGAAGCAGACCGTGGAGTCAAGCTGTAAACAAGCCGGAAAGCGACTTACGTCTGGGTGCCAGCATACTGAAACCGTTTACAGTACACTGAATAAAATTTCAAAATGTCAAACACATAGAAGATACTGAACATGTTTCATGCAAACAGCCATATACACAACGTGCTGTGAAAGAGAGATCCCTTCTCTCCCAGGAGAGTGGAAAGAATGAACACAGGCAGCTGGAGAGGGAGTGGGCCGAGGAAACTTGGAGAGCAGGAGAGAGACTGGGGGAAACCTCGGAGTGGAGAGCATATCTGTTGGTTAAACTGACAGACATTACCAACACCCACAGTCTTCAGATCTCTCAAGAGGAGACTCACATAGACGTTGGGAGATGTTTGTGTGTGTGGAGTTTTCGTTAGGGAATAAGACTCGAAACCAGAGGGTCCTAAACTGCCATAGTCAGATCTCCACAAGCAAATCACTATATTGCTTTTATATCAATTTTACATCTAAAATTGGTGTACACGTAGAACTAGAAACCACAGAGGAAAAGCATTGATAGTGTAGTTACTATACCGATGGCCAGCACAGTAGCTCTGTGCTGACGAAGGGAATATTTGGAAAGAGGAACTTGCTGAGACAATCTAGTTCCTCGGTATAGTAACTAGATTGGGGGGGGGGGGGGGGGGGGGG